>CM077294.1:45005251-45080251 GCA_039654925.1 Anguilla pacifica
TGTCCTGAGAAAAAAGGTTCAAGAACCTCCTCGTTAGCGGTTTGATGATCTGACTGCATAAGTCACACCAGAGGTGTCGAAGGCAGATGCATCAACGGTTCACAAAGTTTCAGTCTCTACCACCATCGCGTCGTGGTTTTACTTCATGCAGCTTTTCAGTGCAGTGGGAGGTTTGTTTATTTTTGACGTGTGTTTGATGATATGCTTTTGCATGTCCATCTAAACCTCCTTAAATCTTACAGGCGTATTGTTTCATTGTGCAAGATGGAGACGGGTTCATGTCTTTATTGATTGTCTGCAGCCTTTTAGTGGCGGCTGGTATTTGGAAGTTTTCCAGCTCAGCTCAAGGCCTGAAAGCCCTTAATGAGGGCTTGATTGACAGGTGAAGGCTTGCAGAGCTTGCTTTGGATCCAGTGCACGCTGTGGTTGAGTGGCACCTGGAATGCAGTGCTCAGCCGTGGCTGGCTGCTGAACAGGCCGGGTACGATCGCCGAGCGGAGATGCCAAGAACCCATCGGTGCTGATCTGGGACCTGCCTCAGTTTTTTGGAGATTAGAATAAGGGCTGGACCAGAACTGGACCAGTGCCTATGGGACCATCATTTAAGAACTTGTTGAATATTAATATAGCTGATTCATTGATCAGTGTCTGAGGCGCATTGTCCACACTTATCTACAAAAGGTTCTAAGAGATGCCGGTAAGAAATCCTGTTTTTATTGTGATTTAAATTTTACTGCATGTTTTCGGCTTGGACAGTTTGTAGTGAAGGATATTTTAGATATTTATAGGTTTTTCGGACAAACTGCCAGCTTTTCTTTCTGAAGGAAACAGTTTAAAAAGAAATTAAATATATAAATAACTACATTTAGATGCAGTTTGGCCTTCATGATAGGAAGTAAACAAATAGAGCATCACATGCATCGCTGCATGGGATCGCCTGGGCTGTTTTTCTCCTGGATGGTCATAGCGTTACGCTGGGAAGCCAGTGCAAATCACGTCAGTCTGTAGCCGAGAGCAAGGCTGCTCGCAGCACGCTTGACAGCCCAGCGAGCGAGCGAGCAGGCGAGCGAGCTGCATTCAACACGAGGGCATCCCCTCAGACGCTCCTCGCTTACAGCTCTGTGACTCGCCCCGATCCCTTCTCCCGCTAACTCCTGACCCCCCCCCCACCGGCCCTGACTGCCCTGACCGTTCCCAGGCCCCATCGCCCAGAGCCCGCCCTCCAGTTAGCCTCTCTGACCCTTCTCACTTCTGTCATGACCTCTGGCCGTGAGGGCCCCCACCAGACCTGGCTCAATGTGTACTGGACATGCTTCAACTCTTTAAATGCTGGTATTTTACAACCTCGGACTCACCTCCCCTCAACCCACCCCTATCAGTTTTGTTGGACATCCTTCAGCTGAAGAAGTCTTATCTTTGTCTTGACTCAACTTTGTTTGGGAAGAACTCTGGCATTCAGCTCGATTCCCCGGGTCAGTCTGAAGAATTACTACTTTCCGTACCGTTTTTAAAATGCGTAAATGTTCATCGTTTACCAAACTTGCCTAAATTTGACGTCCGTTTAACTCTACCTGAATTCCAGTTTGCAATAATTTCTTCACCATTTTGATGCCAGCGTTTGTCTTTTTTTTGTCTTGATTAATTACTGAGCATTACATTACATTTACATTACATTACATTACATTTATTTCGCAGGCGCTTTTATCCAAAGCGACGTACAAAAAGTGCATATCATGGTCGTAGGCAACTGCTGAACACAAGTTCAGAAAGGTATAATACTTATTTTCTACAGCTATTTCTAGGCAAGAACACAGTTCACACAGTGAACACTATTCTAACCTAACATCTGCAGAGCCAACTAGGCAGAAGAATAAGCTACAGTATTAGGACAAATACAAATTACCAAAAGGTGCTGGGATGGGGCAACATGTAACAAGTGACATGAAAAGGGTTTTTTTTTTTTTTTTTTAAATTAAAGAGTGAAATATACAGCATGGTGGTGGTTAATCTAGGTATAGTCTGAAGAGATGAGTCTTCAGGCCACGGCGGAAGATGGGTAGTGAGGGGGAGGTTCGAAGAGGGACGGGAAGTTCGTTCCACCACTGGGGAGCTAGGGTGGAGAAGCTCTGTGATCCCTTTGGGCGGGTGGGAGGGGTTACCAGGCGCCCTGCTGCCGCAGAGCGGAGTGGTCGAGCAGGCACATAGAAGCGAATCATGTCCTGCAAGTAGATGGGGGCTGTCCTGTTGGCAGCAGTGTAGGCAAGGGTCAGGGTTTTGAACCGGATCCTGGCGGCGACAGGTAGCCAGTGGAGTGATCGCAGCAGAGGAGTGACGTGGGAGAATTTGGGAAGGTTGTAGATGAGCATCTATTTTGAAGGGCAAGGCCTGGCAAGTAAGCCCGTTTGGGGTTCCTTCCCTCACCCTGCGCACGTATGGACCGTTTCCCTTAATATGGTCTTCCTATTATCTCTCTCTCTTCCTATTATCTCTCTCTCTGTTTGCGTCATCTTCGGACGCAACCCATACAGCGTGCTAAAGAGCTGCAGCCTGGGTTTTTGGGAAAATCAGGTGTGTGTGTGTCCCGCACTCTCTGTTTCTTTGTGTCAGAGCCCAAAAGCAGAACCAAACTTGGTGTCACCTTCGAGACAACGACACAGACGGCACTGACACTGACAAGCAGGGAGGAGGAGGAGGAGGAGGGGCTTAGGAGTGCTCAGGAACGAGGACGGGGCACAGACTGCCCTTAAGAATGCTCTGGGAAAACAACACCCACACGTAGAATGTCAACAGCAGCGGTGTGTTTACACCTGGAGAGAAACATGTCCATTTGAAACAGGCTCAAACTCTGTTCAGTGGTCACTGAGTCACTGCTGTTCCAACTCTCATCCAAGCTGCTGAGGACGTGGTTGGTGGGCTCCAGTAGAGTGGCAGGAGACGGGTGACGGTCTTGAGGGTGTTTAAGCATTTTTTTTAAAGACACTCATCAGAGCACTTGGCTACTGAGCGTAGGGGGCATCCCGACAAAGGAACGGTCTGTGAAAGCTTCGGCGTGAAACCAAGACAAATTCAGTTCATTCCATGGGTGGAGAGGTCATGTGACGGTTGCCATTACAGCCGATTACAGCCTGTGTCCAACACCTGTTCCACATGCCCACAATCCTGTGGGGCATTTCAGGAAGTGGGATTAAGGAGCAAGCTGACTGACTTTTGCAGACATTTTCAATGGGACGAAATGTGATTGGACAACATATTTCAACATATTCACCAAAGTTGTTTGGCTAACTCCTTAATGCTCAGTTAAATTCCCTACGGTGCTGTGTTTGGACCTTCTGCGGCCCTGTGTTTGGACCTTCTACGACCCTGTGTTTGGACCTTCTACGACACTGTGTTTGGACCTTCTACGGCGGTGTAAAGTTATGTTTGGCTAACTCCTTAATGCTTAGTAAAATGCCCTACGGCCCTGTGTTTGGACCTTCTGCGACGGTGTAAAGTTATGTTTTCTGACATCGTCGCCGCCCTCCCCCGTTCCCTCACACAGCGGCGTGCGGGCCTGAGCGTCGCCGAGGCGGGTCGCGTGCGCGTCCGTGTCGCTAGCCGGGTCGCTAGCCTGGTCGATCGGGGCGCTTCCTCCTCGCTGTGGGATCATAACGAGCAGAGCCCGCTCCGCTCCGGCGCTCCCCTTAGAGACGAGGCTCGCTCGGCGCTGCCGGGGGGGGGGGGGTCTGCTCTTACCCTCGGCTCACTCCATTAGGCATGGCTTATCAGCTCCCCCCAGGGCGGGCGGCGGGTCCTGACTGACTCACAGCGCCCTCGCTGAACAATGGCTGCCTGGGCGAGCCTTTGTCTGGCCTGGGGGGTGGTGGGGGTGGTGATGGGGTCTCTGTACGGATATAAAATGGCAGATCTGCAGCCTCTCCTTTGTACAGGCACAGCCTAGAGGGCTGGAGCTCGATGAGTCTCTCTCCGATTTGATGAATGAAACACCGACTTTGTTGACCTGATTCTGAAACAACTGTTCGGATGCCAGTAGAACTGGAAATCCCTCATAATTCTTTGTATTAATTTTTAAATATGCGCTACTACCTCCAAATGTACAACTTGTACAAAAGGAGAATTTTAAATATTGAATATTGGTTAGAATATTGGCCATTATTTTTATTTTTTTAAACTCAGTCGTGAGGAAATTGTATTTGTGTCCAAAAGGATTAAAGTAATTCAAATGGAAGTATTTGGCCCAAGTCTGTGAAGAGGGAGAAAACATGGAGATTTTGGTTCCCAAGCTCCCAGGAGTGGGACAGTGAGGTGTCCCAACACCAAAAATGGGGCGGAACTACCAGAAGCTTTCAGTGATGGTTTGAGCCAATCTTAGGACATTCCTGGGGAGAGCACAATCTTTTGATTTGTTTGAGAAAGTCTGTGATTGACAGCCCTTTGTCACTCTTTCCATTACAGAGTTCATGAAATGTCACTCCCCCATCACTGCCCAGGTACCCTTAGAAAAGTTGTTCTGGCCCCACAATGGTGGAATGACCTCCCCGTGGAGGTCAGAACAGCTGAGACCCTGACCCACTTCAAGCGACAACTGAAGACTCACCTCTTCAGGCTGCACCTCTCCCCATCCCTCCCTACCTCCCTGTAATCTCAAATTGTCTGTAAGCTTAGGGTTGTAACTAGGTAGCTGTTTCGTAGGTGACTTAGTTAATGCACTCGTCTTAACTACTGCTTATATTTTTTGCATACACTGCGTTGTTGCTGTTCTCGTTTGTGTTAGTGTTAATCAGTTTAACCTACAGGGTCCAAGTTGAACTATGCAGTTGTTCCCTGCACTTGGAACAGTACTTCTCTCTAGGGTTTTCGACACACTTGTTCCTGGTTATGGTTATACACTTTGTTGTACGTCGCTCTGGATAAGAGCGTCTGCCAAATGCCTGTAATGCAATGTGATGTAATGTAATGTAAAAGCGTGCCACTGTCCCTGACCTCATCTGCTTTGTGGCATTCGCGTGAAAAGTCAGCTCCGGGTGAAGCCACAGTAGAAACAGCCGCAGCACATCAGAAATGGGCAAAACAGGAAATGCGACAATGGGCCAGCAGAGTGGGAGAGCTGCCGGTGACTCGTCCAACCCCCCATGGTGCGTAGCGGGCAGGATACACCTTAAAGCGCTGGATTAGGAGAGAGGGGGCCATTTTGAGCGTTTGTAGCGTCAGAGTTCTTCAGCATAAAATATTCAGAGAATGCGAGGATCCGCTGTGATAAAGCCGTGTGTGTTTGATGGCAGAACAGGTTCTCTTTTTTTTACACTCAAATATGTATGCCTCCCTCCTTTATCTGTGGCTGTTTGCACTGAAACTAGATTGGAACTTATCTCTTTAGATAAGCGCATGAGCAGGTAACATCAGAACAAACCCCCAAAGTAAACTGAAACTAGATGACTGTTTTTCTATAGATAATAACTAAATGAAAGCTATAGAGAAAGGTAATATCATAGAAATCTCCAATCTAGGCTGAAACTAGTTGACTCAAAGGAAACAAAGCCTTAAAGTATACAAAACAAGATTGGAACTTATCTATAGAAAAGTGCAATAGAAACTTCACAAAGCTTCTTACGTGATGGTTTTGAGTCCAAATCATATACATGTTGCCCATTCAATTTCTTGTTCTGACTTGAAAGATGGCTGTGAGCATTGTTTTGAACAGTAAATCATCTTTCTTTAGCGCTCTGCTTGACATCGTGATTGTCTCTCAGGGCGACATTCTTGTTGCAATAAAGGTTAAAGCACATTAAAAAATGTGATGTCACTAGCCTCTCAATGGGTGTGTCCTGTTGTGCAGTCAGTCACTGATTTCAGTCAATCAGAATTTGGCAGTGTGTCATTAGTGGCGTTTGATGGTTCTCCCCATTCACATGCCTCTGCAGCCTGATGGATCGGTGCCTTTCAAAGGAAGGTGTGGCTGCCCTTGAACTTCTGGCTCGTTCTCATTCTGTGTTACATACCACAGCTAATGCATTACCGGGTGGCAGTGAGGCATAATCATTAGGGAGCTTGCATTTCAAAGGCGCTCAGATCTCAGGAGAGGCGCGTCTGTTTTTCTCTTAAGAACGGTACTAAACCTGAGCTCCTTTGATAAATATAAGGAATAAGGAAAAGGTATGGTATATTTATAAATAAGCCATGTTAGTTATACTTGATTGGTGTTTCTGTAAGAAATACATGCCAAATGAATTTCAGATTCTCGTTGGATTCAAAGTGCAATGGATTTCATCCCCAGATGCTGAAGTAACCTTCCGTTATTTGATCGGAAGAGTAAAAGGATGTGGGCACAGCATGATGGTTGCTGTGACTTTTATTTTTTGGGAGCTGGGGGTGGTTGGGTTGGGGTGGGGCAAGGATGCCAGTCCCTCGCAGCGTCCTTACGTCTCTTATTTTTGTTCCCGTTCCCGGCCGTTTCCTCGGGAACACAGCTTCCGAACGCCGCCTGCAAGGCACCGGGGTGCAGCGGACAGGAAGTGACGGAAACTGCCCTGAACCGTTATCGTTAGCGCAGTGGCGCACGCTCCCGTACGCTCACAGGGCTCTGTCCCTTACGCTCACCGGGTTCTGTCCCTTACGCTCACAGGGAATCTCTCATGGTCTTTTGCGCAGATGGATTTGAGGATTTTCTCTGCACAAATGGACATAAAGACAGACCTCCTCCATTGCCTTCACTTATAAACACATCCCCCAAATGTGCCTGCTGTCTCTCTACTTTGGCGGTGATGTGAAACCTGAAGAATTTTGGCAGTTGCTTCGACTGACAGCTGTTTCCAGGTCTCCGTGTGCGGCAGTATTCCCTGATCTGCGTGCGCTGTGCTAGAGCTGCAATCCCAAATGTGTGTGTGTGTGAGTGTGTGTGTGTGTGTGCGTGTGAGTTTGTGTCACAGTCATGCCTAGATGTTCAAACTCTAGTTGTCGTGTGGCATCTAAGCTCCATTTAGCAAATTATGTAATCCACCGTGTCCTTCTCTCAAGTCCTCTCAGCAGCCCAAGAACACTTTGGCAGGCGTTACTTCTTTGACGTCTAGGTGAAATAATCTCCTCGGCGATGGTTGGTTCAGAGTTTTTCGAGCACGACGCTGCAGCCTTAGTGTTGTAAACAGATCGTCGCTACGCTGGAACGAACGCATCGCAGCAGTGAGATTACGTGAGGAGGGTGAGGGACTCTGTTTACACTTCCAAATGCAAATTTTTTTTCCATTTGAACGGAACTCATTTTCTGACATTCAAATTATGTTCCACTTGTGTAATTCGTTCTGACAGCCCTTATGTGTGCGCGCGTGAGTTTTACTCAATTCCTGAGAAATACGTGCCTTGTGGGCTGCTGGAGCCCTACCTTTTCGGCATTTCGCGAGGAGGAGAAAGCAAAGTGCATTTTCTGGAGAGATAAGCGCGTGACAAAAGGCTGGACCAGAAGCCCGTTTCCTGTACCAGGGCGCGCCTGCCGTCTGGAGGCGGGGTCTCTGTGCGCCGCAGCGGGACGGGCGGATGGCGTGGCGTCGATAAGAACGGAAAACAAAAAACCCCCTTACAGCAGATAACAGCGAGCATTCTTTAGAGCGCGCCACTGCTCGCTGAACCCGGCCTCGGGTGTGTTCATGAAACACTGCTGCAGTGCAGACAGGGGGCAGCCTCCTGGGTCCCAGTGCAAGGCCTTTGTAATGGCCTGGCCCACACGCCAGCGGAATGTACTGCGCTGGGTTATAACAGTATGGACTTTGGGTAAAAGTCATTTGAAATACTGCATATCTTTCAGCAATGTATGTTTTTCTAATTTCTTGAAGACAACAATAATTTGTGTTCACTCAGTACGTAGAGAGGTTTTTTCTGATCTTCATAAAAGTTGAGGGTAATGCTAGTTTATGAGTTGTAATGCTAAAAAAGTTTAATGCTAGCCTTTACCTATAAGTCAAATTAAAGAGCACATGTTTCTTGAATGGTGTTCTTCCCATCCGGTTGGAAGCAGAGCTCCCAGTGCGTAGCAGTTTATGCTGTTCCTGGTTTTACTGGACGTAGGTTCGTACTGTACACAGTGATTTTAGTGGATGTAGGTTCATACTGTACACTGACTTAAGTGGATGTAGGTCCGTAATGTACACTGACTTTAGCGAACGTAGGTTTGTACTGTACACTGATTTTAGTGGACGTAGGTTCGTACTGTGCACTGACTTTAGTGGATGTAGGTTAGTACTGTACACTGACTTTAGTGGACTTAGGTTCATACTGTGCACTGACTTTAGTGGACGTAGGTTAGTACTGTACACGGACTTTAGTGGACGTAGGTTAGTACTGTACACGGACTTCAGTGGACGTAGGTTTGTACTGTACACTGACTGCTGTTGTGGTGATTTGCAAAATTCTTTCAGAATGACATGACACCTGACGCCCACAGCAATTCCAATAAGTGCGTACTTGCTAGGTCGGAAAGCGTATGAGAAGGTATGCTAAGTGCAGAAATGACAGCAACAGTAACATTACGCAAACCTACAACATAACATTTAAATGCCACGCTATACGCAAGGAGGGAGTCTGAGGTTGGGAGGAAGCACATTACGGAATTCTTTGTGAAATGCAGTGCTAGCCTTACATTACTTGTTTTTTCTGCTGTATCCAGGAAGCTAAGAGATATGCGTGGCCCTCTCTCAATGGGAACTTGCGTGAGTCAGGAGCCGATTATTTCCATCTCTAAGCCAGCACTTAGAAATACATGCTACTTCACCTTTTATGGGTTTCCATTCTCTCAAGAAAGTAACGTAGTGACTACGCAGGCAACATGCAAGACCGACATGCGTGCTTCGGTCTGTTATGCTCTAAATAGGACACAGCTGTACAATTTGGAACACAGCCCTACTAAACTTTCGAAAGTAGATCCAACTAATCGATAAAGAAATTTGTCGCCAACAGATTTTTATTGTTAGTTTTTGCAATGTCATGGATTAGTTTGTTGCAGCCCTACTTGAGTTTAAGTGTAATCCAACCTTCAGTGTATTCTACTGTTATATTTCCTTTCTGCTTTGTGTAGGCCGAAGAACTTCTTGGACCCATATGCAGCGTCTCGGAGTAGAAATGCTAGGGGCAGGTGTCCCCTGTCCATATTCTAACCTTATTCATTATGTGCTAAAAGGCCAAACTGATCCTAGATCAGCGCTCCTGCTCTGAGATTCTTTACGAATGCAGATGAAAATGAATCCAGATGATTTATGAACACAAGCCAGACTGGGTGTACATATGTATTGTTCTAGTACATACCACACCGCACACACCTGCACATCTAGACCCAGTGAACCGTGAGCAGCTGGAGAAGTCTAGACTTCCAAAGACCAGATTCCCATAATGCACGCGGGGCCTCGTCCTGAGTCTCCAAACAGCATGCCGTTTGGGATTTTTGGCCCTATCTGAAGACTGAATAAACACAGCGTATGTCTAAGTATCGCTATATTTGGGGACTTATTGGATGAGGTACAGTGAGATACCGTGTCCGTACTGCTCTGTCTGGGAAAGAGAGAGAGATGGGTTTATTTTCCCAAAAGATTAAAAAAAACTCCAGAATAACTAAGTGACATGCCATTGAGAGGAACTGGCCTCAGCTACTCCCAGAATGCCATTTTGAGTGCTCGTTTGTTCTTTATAATGAACTCAGATTGCACCATTAGCAGGGTTCCTGTCACATGTTCCAGAATGTCTTTTTTTTTTCTCACAAGAACTGGGATTCATGTCAGACAGGGTCACTACTTTTTACTTCTTTGTTTTGTTTTGTTGTGTTTGTTTTTGTGAGAGGGGAACCTGGGCCCAGAGGGAATTAGGAGTGTTTTTGCGCAACGGGTTTTAGGTCGTATTATTATTTTTCTTTTTTCAGTGACTGGAAATTCAAGACATTTATCCTCACAATGTGAGGGGAGAGAAACTTGACCCGCGCTCGTCACAGAAAACCACCTGAACGGGCGAAAGAAAAGAGAAGCATGCAGTTCCGTCTGCTGAGCTCAGGGCGATGCGCGGTGGGGGAGGACAAAAGCGAGGAGACAGGGCGGCGTGCTCAGGTGTGCTCAGGTGTGCTCAGGTGTGCGCGGGTGTTCTGAGTGGGTTAGGGAGCTTGTCTCTCTTGTCATTGGAAGGCGTGTAAGCGGGTCCTGTCTGCACACGCACAACCCGCCTTCGTCTCCGCGGTGACGACACAAGAGAGCGCTCTCGTTTGTCAGGGCCACCCCCCCCCCCCCCCCCGACTCGAGCGGGGCGGATGTGGGGGCCACTCAGGGGAACCCCTGAGGACCGCACCTTTCCTCTCCGTCATTTTGACCTGGTTCAGGCAGGGCTAGACCGCGAACGAGTTCTTCATCAGACTCTGGTTTGTCTTCCTCTGTATACCCTCCTTCCGGCCACCCGATGAAAGGAGAGAATATTTTGGTATATCCCGTATACGGGGGACTGTGAGCTGTGCGATTACCAGCTCATTGCAATGTGTTGCTGCTACAGTTAAAGAGACAAGGCCAAGCAGTTCCTACGGTTGTCTACCAATGATTTACAGACCGAAACCTAGGCTCTTGCCAGTAGTAGTCGTGATTAGTGTTTCACAATTGATTTCACCTGAAGCTGTCCTGTACACTACAATCAGGAATGGTGGGTGGGAGGTAGGGTGGCCTCCACAGAGTTTTACTGCAGTCCCTGGTGACACGGCAGTTTTAACATCTTTAACAGGACTGGTGTGCTCACAGGGCTGGTGGGCTGGTGTACTCACAGGGCTAGGGCTGGTGTACTCACAGGGCTAGGGCTGGTGTACTCACAGGGCTAGGGCTGGTGTAGTCACAGGGCTAGGGCTGGTGTAGTCACAGGGCTAGGGCTGGTGTACTCACAGGGCTGGTGGGCTGGTGTACTCACAGGGCTGGTGGGCTGGTGTACTCACAGGGCTAGGCCTGGTGTACTCACAGGGCTGGTGGGCTGGTGTACTCACAGGGCTAGGGCTGGTGTAGTCACAGGGCTAGGGCTGGTGTACTCACAGGGCTGGTGGGCTGGTGTGCTCACAGGGCTGGTGGGTTGGGGTACTCACAGGGCTGGTGGGCTGGTGTGCTCACAGAGCGGAAGCTTGGTGCTGGAGATAAAGGAGAGATTGAGCAGTGGAGCAGAGAGCAGGGATGGGAGCCAGCGACCGGCCCTGCCCAAGATTACCGCTATCAGCTGCTTTCTACACAAACACACTTACCAGCCTTTCATTGACGCTGCGCAGTCCAATCAAAATGCTTCTTCAGATTTGGCCATGTTTCTCTGTGGCAGATTAATCAGTTCTCCCAGAGTTAAATGTCTGGTAGGCGTACCTTTTCTCTGTGCCTGTTCAGCACCTCATATTAAGCTGTACAGAGGTGAAGCCAAACATTTCTTTAAATCTGGAGATTTTGTTGCGATTCCTTATCCTCTGTCTGTGAGCATCACATTGTCAGTCCTGGCTTAGAATCCTGAGCCAACCTAATCTCTTCAAGACTGCTGTCTTTAAAAGTGTTCCCTTAAATTTTGTTGCTTCAGGCAAGATCCACTAAAAACTCTGGCTGTGGAAGCCCCCCCTCGCGTGTGGTTGTGTGGAGGGGTTGGGGTGCAGGTGGGCCTGGGTAGAGTTTCAGTTCTGCTGTTCTGCCACACCTTCGCCTCCAGATAAACAGCACTCATAAACGTGGAACAGTGCTTTGGCATGCCATGGTGTTCTTTTTATTCTTGGACACAATGGCTTCAGTCCCTTAGTTTTATAAACGGTGTTTTACTGTGAGTCATGTACTCCATAAAAACCTATAAACTTACCAGGAAGTCACCTTAAACGGTCACCTGACCCACTTCCAGGAATCACGGAAAGCCAAAGCAGTCCACTTTTCCGTTTGGTTACATCCATAAAGAACCTTCTGTCCAAGGTCCAAACAATGAATGTGTTTATATTCTACTATATGTAGCTACCAAATCACTGCACGTAATATATTTGCCAGAGGTTATCGTCTGTACCGATCTCCCATCACGGTCTATTGCAGCTAAAAACTGTAAAGTACAGTAAGTGCGTGCAACTATTCTTATAGCCTAATGGAGGGGAACCTGGTATGCATGTTCAGGGAGGGGATTTTTGCGGTAAACAGTCTGGAATGTTTCTAAGCGCAGGTGAAGTGTGAAGACATCCAGGGGGAGGGTTAAGAGGCAGGTGCCCTGCTGGAGAACCACCCAGCTCCACAGAGTGAATAATTTAGCTGTTAAACCCCCTGCAAATGTTCCCACCTGCCCCACTTACCCCCCTCCAACTGAGCTGCCATATCTGCCATACCCCCCCCCCCCCACACTCTCTCACTCCCACAAGCGGATTAGCGCCATGTCACTGGTCCCCCAGACGGATCACATGACCTACAAACCCCATGAGAGCCCCCCCGACACCACTTTCATCCAACCCCTGTGCCCAAAATGTACATTTTATCCACAATTCCCGTGAGCAGGAGAGACACGACTCATGTACGGGAGAGAGGGAATTCTGAGAATGTAATTTTTTTTTTATAGCAAAAATACAAACTGCTATATATATATATATATATATATATATAATAAAAAAGAATAAAAACTGCTAATTATTATTTACTGTTTGTGAAGGAGTCGCTGCATTCCTGGTTTTCCTGATGGCTGTGTCTGTTTGAACATAAATGCAACTGCACATACCGTAGAAATGTGCATCATTTTGCGCGCGATTCTATAGACAGTAATATTGCGAGTATTTACTTTCATTTCAATAATTCATTGATTGCATATACTGTATATTCAGTGATTTTACAAGGTTATAAAATTAGAATGGGATTAGTGTGTGCGCTTGAATTTGGTTGAGTTGGTTGTTTTTCCCAAGAGCGGCTTGTGCTTTCTGTGGACAGTGCTGATGACCTCATCAAGGCAAGAGAGGGAAAAAAAGCAGGCAAAATAAAGACGCTCTTAAATCCGAACCTGAAAAGCTGCCAGCATTCTGGCTTTCTGGGAGAAACACACTGTAATGGATACCCCCACCGTTTCAAAACCCAGAGAAACCCAGACTCTTTAATAGGATTAGACTCAATGGATGTGGCCTCGTTTCAGTTTTCCACCGTATCTTTAGGCCTGACTTGTGAAAAAAGCACAAATCAAACTGGTTTGAGGGTTTTTGCGCTTTGACTTTCGTCTTGTAAACAAAAGCGCTCGCAGCTGGAAGTAAAGAATTTCTCCAACAATGGGTAGTAATATGTAATTGAAATGAGAAAAAACAACGATTTCCATAATAAACCACTTTCATTAGCCTTGAGACTACCTCAGACAGTCCCTACTGTTTATTTTTATAGGCTGTCAGGACATGCAATCGCACTATCCGTTAACGTGTCATTTGTTGTTTATCGAGTTGCTTTTTTTAATCAAATCCTACGGTGATAACAACGCGACTGACAAAATGATAAAGTACAAGGTCCACTCTTTGTGATTAGTTATCCTATTCGCCTGTATAATAATAAATTAATTAAACTGATAACTTTGACGTAAATACAGGTGGTGATTAAATAAGGGCACTAAGCATTTGCTTCACTTCTGTGCATGTTAACACACGCGATGGGTGTTTTCTAACATGAATAACCGTTTTAACTGCCTAAATTAAGCATCTATGAAGGAAACACACTTAAACCTGTCCCCAGGCAAACTTGTGGAGAGTGAAGCTCTTCTGAAGGAAAGCAACGTGTCATTATGCTCCCTTTAAATCCTCGTGACGGGAGAGATACGCTGAGACCCAGAAAATCCTGCTTCTGGGCAGGACTGCGAGAGATTTTGTGAGAAGCCTTTGAGCAGACTGGTGCTGCGAACTGCACTGGCATTTCAGGGCATAACCTCTGCGTTTTTCAGACCGAACGAGATCGCCAAGCTTGTTAAAAGGAACAAAAGCACTCAGAAGTTTGAGGCCGCGTTTCCTCAGCACACATTCACTTCAAATGGCCAGACTGTGCTAACGGGCTGGGGCAGACTGTGCTAACAGACTGGGGCAGACTGTGCTAGTGGGATTATGCTAACAGGCTGGGCCAGACTGTGCTAACAGACAGGGCCAGACTGTGCTAATGAGCTGGGGCAGACTGTGCTAACGGGCAGGGGCAGACTGTGCTAACGGGCTGGGGCAGACTGCGCTAACAGGCTGGGGCAGACTGTGCTATCGGGCTGGGGCAGACTGTGCTAACGGGCTGGGCCAGACTGTGCTAACGGGCTGGGGCAGACTGTGCTAATGGGGCTATGGTAAGGGGCAGGGGAAGACTAACGGGACTGTGCTGACAGGACTGTGCTATCGGGCTGGGGCAGACTGTGCTAACGGGCGGGGGCAGACTGCGCTAATGGGCTGGGGCAGACTGTGCTAACGGGCTGGGGAAGACTGTGCTAATGGGGCGATGGTAAGGGGCAGGGGAAGACTAACGGGACTGTGCTGACAGGACTGTGCTATCGGGCTGGGGCAGACTGTGCTAACGGGCTGGGGAAGACTGCTAACGGGCGGGGGCAGACTGCGCTAACGGGCTGGGGAAGACTGTTATCCGTTTATCTGTTTCAGAGCGCGCGCTGAGCTCTGCAGAAGTGCGATGCGTAATGGAGCGATGCCCAGGCGGGGCGAGGGGCGAAACGCGATCCTGCGGCCCCCTCTGCCCCGAACAACGAGCGCCCGGTGCCCAAAGCGGGCACGCCTCCAGCACGCTCTGAAAGGAGGGGTCCTGCCCCGTTCCTCTGTTGCCTGGCAGCCCCCCCCCCCCCCCCCCCCCCCGCCGTCGAGGGCTCCTCTCCTCCTCCGTCTCTGCCAGGCTCCCTGGCCTCCGCGCGGTACTGGCGGCCTGTCCTGCAGAGTGGACATCCCCGCGTAATCCCCCCGCGGTGCCTGTCCCGCTTATTATGGTGACGGTGCGGTTTAGCAGCCAGAGATCCGGGCATGCGCGGCTGGGCATGCACGGCTGCAGGTTCGCTGCACAGACGGGACACTGCTGTTCTACTCTTAAGCAAGACGCTTGGCCTGGATGGCTAAGCGCGTAGCCAGCTGTGTAAATGGATTCTGCATGAATTTAAACGCGTGTTGCTCGGGTTAAGAGTCTACAAAATGCCCAAATGTTCCCAACATTTCACCCCAAAGGCCTCCGTCAAAGCAGAACGTGCGACTGTCTCAGAGGGTCTGGCCCGGTCCCTGCGGAGGAGGAACAGGGTTCTGGCTCGGCGCGGCGGGTTCTGAAACCGTTATCGAAAGCCGAGGTCTCCGTGGAGACTGTTCGCCGTCGGCGGCTGTGCTGGGAGTCTTCGGCGCTGAGCCGGGCTTCGGCCGACGGGCGCGCCCCCGGCTTTCGCCTCCTCTGACGTAAACGTGCCGCGAAAGTGCGCCGTCAGCAGCCTAGTAACACACATAGCAACAGCTGACCGCGGGCGCGCATGCCAGATGGAGCAACACCTCCCAATAATTCATACGGCACCTCAGCTCTTTTTAAGGGCAGGCTTGGACTAATAAGGCAAGGAGCACGGGTGCACAGCCCACGTCATCCTCGTGCTTTTCTTTTAGCTTTTCTACGTCAGTTAACCTCTCGCGTATAACTTAGACTGACAGCCTACTTGTAAAGACCCTGCAAATTCAGTGTTTTCTTTTTTAGTGTGCATTTATCTATAAGAACAAAAAGTGTACTCTCCGTTTCCAAGTTTATAAACAAAAAAATTATACAATTTCCTTTTGATGTATAGCAAAATATTTTTGAACGGGGAAAAACAACCCCCAACACGATTTCAAAACCAACCAAATCAGCGGTGGGGTCAAAGCTATTCTGTCGTACGTGTGAGAGCCAATGCTGGTCAATCCCAGTGCTAGCAATATCTGCTGCCTCTGGGGTGGGATCTGTCAATAGAGCAAATTAGCACCCAGGGCAGTGAGCCATGTAGGTTAGCAAGCTATTGATATCCGCTAACTCAGATTGTTATCAAGTCTACCATACATCAATAAAAACAAACCTAGATAGCTTGCTCATTAAAAGCTCCTTCGTTTAATCTGATGAAGTCCTACCATACCGTCATTTAGAATGTGCTGACATATACTAGTGCTTAATAACAAGTGCTTAATATCATAGTATGTACTATCTTTGATTCTTTATTTAACATACAAATATTAAAAATGATGATTGCTCAGGGACTTGATCAAACTAGCTTGGTCGCAGGCACACAGGAACATTAGCTAGTAGTTTCTGAACACAAAATAAAATGAATAAAATGAGGCTATCCAGGCTGGTGGAGTGAGTGTGCAGTGTGGTCGGAGTAAGTTATGCTTATTTTGACAGTGGCATGTCATGCCCGTCTCCAGCAATCTCAGCGATGTCGTCAGTTTCGCGGTGCGTTTTGCGCTCTCCCCGCTGAGCTGCTTCTGTCCGATGCGGGGAAACTTGAGCCGGCCGCGAGGAATTCGGCTGCGACCTCAAAGCCGGGCTCGCTACCAGCCAGGGAGTCGCGGGAAAGCCGCCCGAGAGCGCAGAGGCTCCGCCCCGCCCCGCCCCGCCCCGCCGCGCTCCGGGCCGATCCGCCTGGCCTCGCTCGCTTCGTTTTGGCTGCGATTACTGTCCCCCCGCAGGAGAGCAGACGGGCGCCCCCCCCCCCCCCCCACCCGCACCACTCTGGCGCTGCTAACAGTGGCTCTTTTGACTCAGGAGCGTTTGCTTTTCAACCCTGGGGGGTCCTTTAATGTTAAACAATCAGGGTGCTCCGTGTGCCTGCGCTTCGCTTTGAAAGCCCCAAACCGGTGCCAGCGCACCCCCCTCTGCACCCCCAGCGGACAGGGGAACGGGGCCTTGCTCTGTGTCTCACGCCCAAGCGAAACGTTTCCATGGGAACGCCCGACAGCCCAAAAACACACCTTTTTCAACTTCTGCGTTTTCACAGGTAACTCCACCTCCTGACATGTTCGGGCGTTCTCGGCCAATGGCGGGGGGTGGTGCGGGGTGGTTGGGGGGGACCCAAAACTGTAACGGGACACCGCGCCTGCCGCGGCCTTGTGGCGACTCCGCTGGCTGCAGAATGTGCCGGAATCCCCCGGGGGGCAGGGGGTGGCGATGGAGGAGCTGCACACAAGGAATCGTGTCCGACGGGCGGGAAACCTAAATGAACAGGGAGAAAGATTTCCCTGGGAAAAGCCCCGTCCCACCCCGGCCCACAATGCACCTGGATAACGGGGAGGAGATGAGTGTGTGCAGGGGGAGCAGTCTGTGGAGGACTGAAACGAGTGGAAGGACACGGATATGTTTGGGGAGCACAGGAGCTCTGTAACTCTCTGAAAAACGCTGCGAGGCGTGTGGAACAGCGGGAGGCCAGTCTTTCAGCCGAAAGGACTGAGTCCCTGCCCAAGGCTGCGAGCTCTGCCCTGACAAAGCCAGGAAACTCAGCCTCGTTAGACCCGGTTTGACATTCAGAACACAGCCATGGTCTGTTCAAAGCCAGCACTCCCAACTTCCCCCACCCCCCCCACGCACCCACACACACGCACACACACGCACGAACACACACACGCACACATACCCCCACACACACACACACACCCCCGCACACATACACACACACACAAACACACGCACACACACACACGCACACACACACACACACACCCCCACACGCAGACACACACACAAACACACGCACACACAAACACACGCACACACCCGCACACATACCCCCACACACACACACACACCCAGTGCAGAGAGAATTGAGACGGCCTCTTTGTGCTAATCCTGCTGTGGGGGGGGGGGGGGGAGGACCCAGGTTTACATTTTCCCCTGCTGTTATTCTGTGAAGCAGGAAGCATCAAAGAGGTTATTGTGTTTCTCTGGGGGGCGGGGGCCGGGGGGCGGGGGGGGGGGGGGCAGGGTGGTGATGTGCTGCCAGTGGAATGTGGTGCATTAGCTCAGACCTGCAGCGTGGGGGTGGGGGGTGGGGGGGCACACGTCCTGCGTGAAGGTCAGCGGAGGAGAAGGGGTGCGGGCAGCATCCTGCCAGCCTGCCTTTTCCCTCCGAACTGCGTCAGGTCCCTGCCCAGCCTTCAGTTTACACCGTTGGGCTTCCTTGCTGTGTGACAACTTCTTCAATAAAGACGTAGTGCCTCTCTCTCTCTCTCTCTCTCTCATCTCTCTCTCATCTCCTGGGGGAGCACAGTTTTGGTGTCCGGTGTACTTAAACCCTTTAAACAGTAGTAGAAACTACTGCAGTGTCATCTATTTTCGCACGACTTTCAGAAGTAAACTTTGTTTGGACGTTCTCAGGGATGCACACGAGCACTTTCAGCTTTAACTGCCGCACCGTTAAGAGTAATTCAGACTTACGCACTTCACCCCAGGTCTGAGTCCGTCCCCCGCTCCCCCTCAGCGCTGTGGGGGGTGGGGGGGGGGGGGGGGTGGTACAGCCCGGTTTCCATGGTGACCCATTGTGTCAGGAAGCAGCTGGGCCCGTCCTGGCTGCGGGGGGGGGCCCATCTGCGGCGGGCCGTCGCCTGCGCTCCGGCCAGGAAAGGGTGAAGAGCGTGCCGTCCCCTCTCCGTGTCGATCTTGGCGTTGGCGCTTAGCCCCACACCGTCTGCCCCCCGCAACCCCACTCCCCCCCCCCCCCCCCCCCACCCCCCACCCCTCCAGCACTTCCTGTTAGTCACCAGCGGGGAAAGAGTGCTGCGGGGGGGGGGGTGTAGATCCCTGCATGCCACTCTCTACCGCCTCTGAATTTAAAGGCTAATTTTTACCCATCATGCAATTTTTCTGTATGTCGTCCTGCAACCATAACGTCAGTGCGATGCAAGGCTGTATTCTAATTGTTTTTCCAGGGAGCACGTGTTCTCATGAGTTACAAAGCTTAGGAGCAGGCTAATGCATCCCAATTAGTGCATGTGCTCCTAAATTATTTTTCCAGTCAGCACTTGTCTGTCGTCCAGAGGGAATACTCCTGAAACGAGAGCACTGCAGAGCCGTGTAATGATGTATGCATTTTTCCGTGCACAGAAAAAATGATTAAGTTCCCTGAAATGTTCTGTTCAGTGTATAGGAAGTACGATCTATAGTGCATTTTTCTGTTTTCTGCCCAATAATGAAAAACTACACATTGCAGTCTGGGGAAAGTGAGGGTTAAAAGACAGTTATGGATCATAATTTATCTTACTTCAAACGTAATGAGATGTTGTCTAGTGGGAAACCTTAAGGACAACCATGCACACATGGCACAGTGACCCTGCACCATAACCCTCTGAAAACATGTTTTAGCATCAAACACACACACAGCTATCCAGACATTTTCCTTTCTCATCTCTGACTCACTTTCACAACTGATTTCATTTGTGGGAAGCACATTTCATTTGTACTGGGGTATAGGTTACCTTACAATTTGTGTAATTTGTTTTGTAAGATTATGAAACGGGGAAAATGTTTCATTTCTGTGAAGTTGGCCTTTAAGGCTGCAGAGAAAGCACTGCAATTTTATCAGAACTAAAGAACTAAAGGTCTCCCCTGCTTGGCACTGCTTAGAACAGGCTCAAGAGGAGAACAGGCTCAAGAGGAGAGAGCAGAAACGACTCCACATTTGCGTCATTGGCGGAGCTTCCATTTATCCGGGTCATTGATCTGACTCATAAACCTTTTAAAACCAGGCCGTTGGCTTCCTGAAGCAGCGTGCCCTGCAGAACTCCACGTTACTTCCTGACCTTGTTATGTCCTCGGACGAGCACGTCGTGGAACTGCGCGGGCAGAATGATATTAGGGTCAGTCAGGATGTTACTGTTTTTTCCGACTGACTTCGAAATCCACGGCAAATGGTGGTAATAAGAAGTGTAATGTGAAGAGGCTCTGGGATTGAAGCGAGCAGATATTAATTGAGGACATATGCACATTAAAACGGGGGGGGGGAGGTGGAAACTGCAAGGCGCGGCTCCACTGCGGCCATTCCGTTTCACAAGGTCAGTGTTTTCCTGTTCTGCCACGAGGAGGCAGGATGTGATGTCATCGCTGACCTCTGATCCCTGTCCCGTTCCCTTGCAGGCCCAGCAGCGGGACGCCTTCGTGCAGGAGCGCTACGGGCGCTACGACCTCAGCGACCCCTTCCTGGCGCTGCAGCGGGACGGCGAGGCGGCGGGGGGGCGGGGCCGGGGCGAGAGGGCGGGGCCCGCGGCCTGCCCGAACCCCCTCGCCGTGCTGAAGCTGGTCATGGCCCACTGCAAGAGGATGCAGGAGAGGATGATGGGACAGCTGGCGGCCGTGGAGAGCCGGCACAGGAAGGTAGGGCCACGCCCGTCCCCTCCGCGCTCCTGTGTATACGGTATACGTGTCATCACCACATTCACAAGTCTCACATTCTGTAGATTCAATCAGATTCCGCAGATTACTGGTATTAAAAAAACATTTTCACCAAAATCACAGACTTCTTTTTATTTGTTTGTTGATTTATGTATTTAGTTTCCACATCAATGTAAATGTGCCTCAGGTAGTTAATGAGCTAGTCACCCGTAGTCTCTAGGGCTAAATTAACCAGATACCCAGCTCCTGCCTGTAGTGCTACATAGATACAGGATGTCATCCCTGATTTTATAGACTCACCTGGTACTGAGCTCCTTCCTGTAGTGCTACATAGATACAGGATGTCATCCCTGATTTTATAGACTCACCTGGTACTGAGCTCCTTCCTGTAGTGCTACATAGATACAGGATGTCATCCCTGATTCTGTAGACTCACCTGGTACTGAGCTCCTGCCTGTAGTGCTACATAGATACAGGATGTCATCCCTGATTCTATAGACTCACCTGGTACTGAGCTCCTTCCTGTAGTGCTACATAGATACAGGATGTCGTCCCTGATTTTATAGACTCACCTGGTACTGAGCTCCTTCCTGTAGTGCTACATAGATACAGGATGTTGTCCCTGATTTTATAGACTTACCTGGTACTGAGCTCCTTCCTGTAGTGCTACATAGATACAGGATGTCGTCCCTGATTCTATAGACTCACCTGGTACTGAGCTCCTGCCTGTAGTGCTACATAGATACAGGATGTCATCCCTGATTCTGTAGACTCACCTGGTACTGAGCTCCTGCCTGTAGGGCTACATAGATACAGGATGTCGTCCCTGATTTTATAGACTCACCTGGTACTGAGCTCCTTCCTGTAGTGCTACATAGATACAGGATGTCGTCCCTGATTTTATAGACTTACCTGGTACTGAGCTCCTTCCTGTAGTGCTACATAGATACAGGATGTCGTCCCTGATTTTATAGACTTACCTGGTACTGAGCTCCTTCCTGTAGTGCTACATAGCTACAGGATGTCGTCCCTGATTTTATAGACTCAACAGGCACTGAGCTCCTGCAATCGTTGGACACAAAGCGTGGTTGGTATTAGGACTTTCTGGCGTGATGTAACAGTATGAATGTCCACCCCCACAGCATTGCGTTTGGTCATGTCCTCAAAGAGAACTTTCAGAAGAATGTTTTGCCATGTTTCAGCTTTAACAGTGAGGACAAATGGAGGACATTTGTCCAAACAAAGAATCTGTGCCAATGTTCAAGAATGAAATGGTACTCTATTTTGTTGAAAACTCACTGAATGTTATAAAATGTAACCAGGATCTAAATTGTTAAAAATGCAGACTTGACCCTGGTCTCTGCAGAATTCTGAAGCGACTGGTAAGGGTCTGCTCCTAACAGAGCAGCTGTCTTACTAGCTAGTGGCTACATTTCCGTTTGGTTTCCCAGGTCTGCAGATGATCGCCCAGCCCATCTCTCCAGATTAGGGGCTGTGTTTTAGCGTCCTGCTTCCTCTCCTGCTCAGGGCTCAGGGGGAAGAGCAGGTGTCTGAAACACTCCATGCACTTTTAAACACGTCTCTGCCCAGGGAGCCCAGCGCTAACCTGTCCTCTTTAATATTCTGAGGAAGTGTCCGTTAAGTGCTTTCCTGGGGTGTTTTTCTAAAACGACTTCAACTCCTGCGGAAATTTCCATTCAGTCGGTTATAATGGCCAATACCTTCAGAATAAGATACTGCAAATGCATGCAAAATACTCTGCTCGCACATTTTCAGGCACAGGAATCAAACCATCCTGAGCCAATATTACTTGTGTGAAGAGAGAACTGGACTGTAACAGATTCCCAGTTCCCAACTGTACTGTAACATTTGCCAGTTATTGCCAGTTTTCCTCTGTGATCTATTTGTACGTCTGCACCTCATCTACAGTTTCCTCCAAACATACTTACAGTAGCTATTAGCTCTGAAGGTTAACACAACACATTATAGACAACTACAGGGGCTGCTGTGGGCCTCAACCCCTTAAGGGACTGTTCTAGTGCATGGATTAGTTCTATGGTCTCCACCCTGCCAGTACTGACTGTCTGGTTTTCAGGAGAGGCATAAGAATGGAAATTTTCAGCTTTGGTGGAAGAGAGAAGCTAAACTTGTAATATTAATAATATGGAGGCAGATATCACAGTCTGTGTAGAATGTGTGGTATTTTAGGGTGACTGTGATTGATGGACATGTTGAATGTTTGGTATTTTAGGGTGAATGTGATTGGTTGATGTGTAGAATGTGTGGTATTTTAGGTTGACTGTGATTGGTGTACTTGTAGAATGTGTGGTATTTTAGGGTGACTGTGATTGGTGAACATGTAGAATGTGTGGTTTTTAGGGTGATTGATTGGTTGATTTGTAGAATGTATGGTATTTTAGGGTGACTGATTAGTGGACGTGTAGAATGTGTGGTATTTTAGGGTGTCTGTGATTGGTGAACATGTAGAATGTGTGGTTTTTAGGTTGACTGTGATTGGTGGATTTGTAGAATGTGTGGTATTTTAGGGTGACTGTGATTAGTGAATGTGTAGAATGTGTGGTTTTTAGGGTGACTGATTAGTGGACGTGGAGAATCTGTGGTATTTTAGGGTGACTGTGATTGGTGGACGTGTAGAATCTGTGGTATTTTAGGGTGACTGTGATTGGTGCATGTGTAGTATGTGTGGTATTTTAGGGTGACTGTGATTGGTGCATGTGATAAAGGGGTGAAATGCGGCGAGCCCAACAGCTGCTGCTCCTTACTGGAGACGCTCCTCCTGCAGCAGACATCCCTATTGTTCCTCCTCCCCTCTTTGTTCTGACACCCGGCTTCACACAATAGAGCTTCTGCCACTAACAGCTGCACAGACAGATCCACACATATCAACAGAGACTGTGTCTGAGCACAGAGCACTCCTGTAAGGAGACAGAGGAGCAGAGAGCTATCCTGTAGGGAGGTCGAGGAGCAGAGATCTCTCCTGCAAGGAGGTAGAGGAGCACAGAGTTCTCCTGCAGGGAGGTAGAGGAGCTGAGTGGCCTCCTGTCAGGAGGTAGAGGAACAGAGAGCTCTCCTGTAGGGAGGTAGAGGAGCTGAGTGGCCTCCTGTAAGGAGGTAGAGGAACAGAGAGCTCTCCTGCAAGGAGACAGAGGAGCAGAGTGGCCTCCTGTGGGGAAGTAGAGGAGCAGAGGGAGCTGTCAGACTTGTGATCTCACTGCTGCCCCCTTGTGTCTGCGGCAGGTCATCGCAGACCTGGAGGAGGAGAAGCGGCGGCATGCGCAGGACACAGCAGAGGGGGACGACGTCACCTACATGCTGGAAAAGGAGAGAGAGCGGCTCCTGCAGCAGGTAACGTCCCAGAAACATCACGACAACGTTCCCACAGCGCTCCAGCAATCAGCCCTCAACACTGCCCAACGTCCCGTTGCAGAAACGGTCTTTCTGCACCTACTCAGTAACAGTCCTTATTAATAATCATTCTTCCTCACAAGCAGGAAATAAGTGTCCCTCAGCGACCTCTCCACTGGCCCACTGGCCTGAGAATGGGTGTGCAGTTCACTCATCTCCTCCCGTCAGTGGCCAACTAAACGACCGAAACATTAAAACAGACTGACAGGCACATCTAGGGCATATACACCTTTTTTTGGCATTGGTGGCTCAGCCCACCGCCCCCCCACCCCCACCCCCCAGCCTCCAATTCCTGGAAACTGGAAGAGGAACCAGACTTCAGGCCAAGTAAGGCTCACTCACCGAGCCGGAGAGTGACTGCTGGAACGCGGCCCGATCAAATGGAGCTGAAGAGAGGGAGAGCTGCTTAGGAGAGGAGGGAGACCCTTTCCACAGCTCCCAGAGTCAGGAGAGACGCTTAGAGAGAGAACCCTTTCCACAGCTCCCAGAGTCAGGAGAGACGCTTAGAGAGAGAACCCTTTCCACAGAGCTCAGGGGAGATGCTTAGAGAGAGAACCCTTTCCACAGAGCTCAGAGTCAGGAGAGACCCCTAGAGAGAGAACCCTTTCCACAGAGCTGAGTCAGGAGAGACGCTTAGAGAGAGAACCCTTTCCACAGAGCTCAGAGTCAGGAGAGACCCTTAGAGAGAGAACCCTTTCCACAGCTCCCAGAGTCAGGAGAGACCCTTAGAGAGAGAACCCTTTCCACAGAGCTCAGGAGAGACTCTTAGAGAGAGAACCCTTTCCACAGAGCTCAGAGTCAGGAGAGACCCTTAGAGAGAGAACCCTTTCCACAGAGCTCAGAGTCAGGAGAGACCCTTAGAGAGAGAACCCTTTCCACAGAGCTCAGAGCTCAGGAGAGACCCTTAGAGAGAGAACCCTTTCCACAGTGCTCAGAGTCAGGAGAGACGCTTAGAGAGAGAACCCTTTCCACAAAGCTCAGAGTCAGGAGAGATGCTGAGAGAGAGAACCCTTTCCACAGAGTCAGGAGAAATGCTTAGAGAGAGAACCCTTTCCACAGAGCTCAGAGTCAGGAGAGATGCTGAGAGAGAGAACCCTTTCCACAGAGCTCAGAGTCAGGAGAGATGCTGAGAGAGAGAACCCTTTCCACAGAGCTCAGAGTCAGGAGAGATGCTGAGAGAGAGAGAACTGTGGGCACGGGGAGGCGGGGGCTGCTCTGTGAAATTCCGCTGGAATCGACCGTGTTCCAGGAAAACAAGCACGACGTTCCATGTTTTTATTTAGCGCAGAGGCGGAGAGTGGAGCCCAGCTCGGCCCGGCGTGGCGCTCAGCGACCGTTCCGTGGGAGCGGTGCAGCGGAAAGGCCCCATTGTTGCCGAGCGGGTGTTGTGTTCAGGACAGGAAAGGCGGGCGGCGGGGGGGTCAGGGAGAAAAGCCGCGGAGTTGCGTAAGAGCTCGTTCCTGGACATTTCCCCGACTTCCTGCTCAGCACCTCTGTGCTTCCCTGCCAGAGGGGTCCTCACTCTGACTGCTCAGCACCTCTGTGCTTCCCTGCCAGAGGGGGCCTTACTCTGACTGCTCAGCACCTCTGTGCTTCCCTGCCAGAGGGGTCCTTACTCTGACTGCTGAGCACTGCCACTGGTTTGGAAAATGCGCGTGTAACGCTCAAGAGGCTGCAGGTTTGAATCCCAGTTGGGGCATTGCCATTGTAGCCTCGAAATACGTAAGATGCTTATCCTGAACTGCTGCAGTGAAATATCTTGCGTGTAAAAATCTTAGCGGTGAGAGTCGCCAGCCAACAAGATGCTTTTAACATACTTTCAGTGTAAATTTTGGTCACCATTTGAACATCAACCATCATTTTGACGTGGACTGAAAAGCATTTCCTGGAACATTACCTGACCCCAAAAATTGCAGGTTATTGACAGACTCCGAGCCCATTCGCTACTCAGGAACACATATATTACATTGGTCCTGTCAAAGGCATTCATCCTGCCTCGTCCTCTGTTCGGATTCCCAATCACACTGCATTTCGCATGCCTTCCCGATCACAGCCTTTACCGGGCTTCAAACGACGCGGCTTGCTCTGCTGACCTCGAAACGATTGCACTTTCCGTGCTGAACCTTTGAACTTTAAATGATTTAACCTGCTGTGCGGAGCCTGTAATGGTTTGACTTGGCTGTGCTGAACTGGAAATTATTTAAATGAGCAGATTGCAAGACGCCTTTGAAGCAGCTTTCCTAGCTGGGCCGACCATGTTTATTAATCGTACTTTGTCTCCCCCTTGTGGTCAGAAGTGAGAAGACTAGATCTAGCAGTCCTCAAATATTATTCATGGACAACTTGAGGGTGACAGTGTACTTGAACATGGGCTTCTGTCATGGAGATTGCAGGTTAATTTCCCAAATTAGACGCAGAAGTTCCTAAGGTAGTTAAGCTGCATTGCTTGAGTAAATATTCAGCTGTATAAATACTCTGTATCTAAACCTGTAAACTGTGGCAGTTGCTCAAGAAAATAACTGCGAATAGACGTCATCGAACAAACTCAGAAGGCCGGTTTCAACAAGTAATACGTAAAAGAAGCACAGACTCATTTTCAGTCACTAATGGGATAGGTGCACCTGTTTGTCTGGGCAACGGCAGAGAAACATCGATTAAGCAGCAAAGCAGCCGCCTGCACTCAATATTCACAATCTTCATAAAACTGTAATTTTACCCATGGACCACCAGGGGTGCTCACGGACCACAGTCTGGGACCCACTGCAACACACTAATCCCCTGTCCCACATGCAGGATACATTTAACTGCTGGAACAGATTAATTTGTACACTGCAAATTCCATAAATTGTCATTTTCTGCTTAATAATGCATTGTATTCAAATCAGTTAATAATCATTTTGCATTATTTCTATGTGTTATTGCATATATATTTTAAAATACTGTGCATTTCAATTAATGTCTTATTTTGCTATGCAGTGTTATTTCCACAATGCAGTGTTACGCATGAAGTTAAATGCTGAAATATTAGAACAGCTTTCCAAAATATGACAAATCAAAAATGGCGACTGGATCTCCATATATGGTAAAATGCTGTTTTTGCTATGATGAATAATGAATGCCGAAGAGAGCAGATATATCAGATCTCCAAACAGTGCCGTGAAAAAGTATTTTCCCCTTCCTGATTTCCTCTGCTATTGCACATTTGTCAAACTGAATGATTTCAGTTCTTCAGACAGAATGTATTATTAGACAAAGGGAAACTGAGTAAACACAAAACACATTTTAAAAATTATTATTTCATTTATTTAATGAAATAATCAAACACCGATATCACCCATGTGAAAAATGAATTGCCCCCTTAAACATAATAACTCCCGAGACAGCCATACCATCACACATCACACTACCATCACCATATTTGACCATATTTGGTCAATGATGCTCTTATTGTGAAATGCTGTATTTGCTTTACACCAGATATAATGAGGCCCATGTCACCCAGAAAGTTTGACCGTTTGACTCATCTGTCCATAGAATACTATCCCAAAAGGCTTGAGGATCATCCAGGTGCTTTATTCTGTGATGAGCATTGATGTTTCTTGGTTAGCAGTGGTTTCCATCTTGCTACTCTCCCATGAATCCCATTTTTGCCCAGTGTCTGTTATTGGGGAGTCATGAACACTGATCATAGCGGAGGTTAGAGAGGTCTGCCGTTCTTTGGATGCTGTTCTATGATCTTTTGTGACTTCCTGGATGAGCTATCACTGCACCCTTGGGGAAATTTTGGCTGGCCGGTCGCTCCTGTGAAGACTCACCACTGTTCCAGGTGTTCTCCATTTGGAGATAATGGCCCTCACTGTGCTTCACTAGAGCCTCAGAGCCTTAGAGATGGCTTTGTAACCCTTTCCAGACTGATGCATTTCAAGAAATGTTTCCCCCATCTCTTCTGGAATTTCCTTCAATTGTGGCATATTGTGCACGTAGAAACTTTGTGGGGACTACTTCTCTCTGATTGTGAGGTTAAATATGAGTGAGGTTTATATTCAACCTGGCTGCAATCAAGCCGGGGTGTGTTCAATCAGCTGAATGTAATTATCAATTAAATTTGGCTTTGAGTAACTGAGGGGGCAGTTACTTTTTCACATGGGTGATAGGGGCATTTGAGAACTTTTTTTAATTGAATAAATGAAGTAATAATTTTTAAAAATTTGTTATGGCTTAACTCAGGTTCTCTTTGCATACTATTACCTTTTGTCTGAAGATCTGAAAGCATTCAGTGTGACTAATGTGGAATAATAAAGGAAATCAGGAAGTGCCGTATGTGGTGACCTGTGAGGCGTGGCCTGTGCTGACCCCTCCCCTCTGTGCTGACCCCGCCCCTCTGTGCAGCTGGACTTTGAGCAGGCGCAGGTGCAGCGGCTGGAGAAGGAGCAGCAGCGGCTGTGGGGCCAGGCGGAGCAGGAGCGCCACCGGGCCAGCGCCCAGGCCCGGGAGGAGGGCCAGCGCGTGGCCGAGCTGGGCCGGAGGCTGGAGGAGGCGCGGGCCGCCGGGGAGGCCCTGCGGGGCGAGCTGGAGGAGGAGCGGCGGCGGGCGCAGCAGAGGGAGGCGCGGGCCGAGCGGCAGCTGGCCGAGCTGGACACCGAGCGCGAGCAGCTCCGCGCGCGGCTGCGCCGGGAGGAGGGGCGGAGCCGGCAGCTCAGGGAGGAGCTGGAGGGGCTGCGCCAGGAAGCCGCCGCCCTGAGGGGCGGAGAGGGAGGGGGAGGAGCCCCGGCGGCGGGGGCAGGGGGGAGGGCCGAGGCGCCGAGCGGGAGCAGCGAGACGGACGGCGGCGAGAGGTCGCCCAGCAGAACGCCCGTCCAGCTCAGAGTGAACGGCCACCACGCCCCGAAGGAGGGCCAGGCTCCGCCGGAGAACGGGCTGGAGAACGGGACCCCGCTCTCCCCCGTCCCGCCCCAGCCCCACCCCCAGCTTCACCCCAGCCTCTCCCCCTGCAGCACCGCCTCCTCCTCCCTCGCCTCCTCCCCCTGCTCCTCCCCCGTCCTGGCCAAGCGTCTGGCGGCCACGCCCAGCGGCACCCCGGGCTTCCAGTCGCCCTACCAGGCCAGCGTGAACCAGCGCTTCCAGGCCGCGCGCCACAAGTTCCAGACCCAGGCGGAGCTGGAGCAGCACCAGCAAGGGGGGGGCAGCGGCCCGCAGTCCCCCCGCGACCTCTCCCCCACCACCACCCCCCCGCCGCACCCGCCCCCGGAGCACAGCGCCGCCAAGCAGCTGGCCCGCAACACCGTCACCCAGGTGCTGTCGCGCTTCACCTGCCAGCAGGGCGGCGCCAAACCGCCCGCCCCAAACAGCTCGCCCTTCGGCACCGACTACCGCAGCCTGGCCTCCCCCACCAAGGGCCCCGCCACCAGCCCCCTGTCCGCCGGCGTCAGGTCCCCGACCGTCGCCCGGTCCGAGAAGGTCCACCCTCCTCCCGTGCCCGCCAAAAAGCCCGGCGTGTCCCCGTCCCCGGCGTCCCCCACCGCGGCCAGCCGGGCCAGCCCCTTCCCGGAACTCTCCGGAAGCTGCGGGCTCAGCAGCGGCCAGGAGGGAGCCAAAGAGCTCGACCTGGTCATGTCCTCCACCAGCTAACCGCCCGGGACCCCTGACCCCCGACCCCTCACCTCTCTACTGTCCAGCAGCGGCTCCGGCAGCCCAAGCGCTAACGAGCCACAGCTCTCTGAAAACACTGTCCACTTTATTTATTACATTATTAATGACTTTATTTTTTTTTTTTTACAACCTGTTGATCTTTACGAAACGTAGCCTAGGATTAATGTAGTTAAATAGCTAGAGGTTAGACGGTAATAAACACAGACTATATTGATTCTATTTGATTTTGCTCAGCGTATAATGATAAAA
This sequence comes from Anguilla pacifica, assembly GCA_039654925.1. Lineage (NCBI taxonomy): Eukaryota > Metazoa > Chordata > Actinopteri > Anguilliformes > Anguillidae > Anguilla > Anguilla pacifica. The sequence continues at coordinate 45,034,885 of CM077294.1, forward strand.
CTGGTTAAAAAAAGCCGGTAACTGTGACCATAACATTACAAAAGCACTAAGTAATGGCTTCTGTTCAGGCAGCCAGGTGAATACAGAGCCTGTCCAGTTGCCCCCAAGATGAGTAATCTGAGACGGGCTCCACGTTCTCTCACTGATAACTTCCCTCCTTGGCCAAAATGGCAGTCTTCCTGAAGCAAGTGATGGGGCAAGCCATTACGGGGAGAACGTTTGGAGAGCGATTCCAAACTTTGGCCGCGTTCTCCTGGCCGGAGCTGGGACTGCCACAGAGAGCGGCGGGCGGGTTCGACAAGCAGCTTTTCCGTGATGACATCACAGGCTGAGCGTCCGAGGGCTCCGCGGAAACCAGACATCGACGGCCAGCAGGGCGGCAGCAGAGAGCCTGTGCAGGATAACAGCGGACCAAAGAACCTCGCCCGTGTAGCTGAGCGTCCCAGCGACACCGCCCCCCCCCCCCCCCCCCCCCCCCCCCACGCTGATGGAGCAGCTCTGTGTCCCCTCCCCACAGGGCCTACCTCATCAGCTCTTGTGGCGGGAGGGGGGGGGGGATTCGGGCCTACACCCTTCTTTCTTCCCCTACACAAGAGTGGAAGTGGATGTACTTTACAGTTTTACAAAAAGGGAATTCTTTTTTTTTGTTCTTATTGTTGTTGTTATTGTTTTTTTAGATGACTATATTCCTCAGTTCCACCTGCTGTATTTAGATATCTATGAAAACACCAGTTAAAATCCCACTGTGACCCTGCAAAAAATCTACACTGGGAACTGGGGTCAGTTTGGGCCAGTAACATCTAACCCAGTTTCTCTAGGACAGTCGTAGATGCGCGTATTTATGTGTATGTGTGTGTATGCTGGTTTCCGTTACAACCTGTCCTCCACGGATTAACTGTCTCAGTTTATTAATTTGCTGTATATAATATACTCCTCTGGACTTCCCAAAATACTTTGCTCTACAATGTATAGAGTGCAGTCATAAATTCAGGCGGAAGTTGTGAGTAATCATTGGTAACAAATTCATGAATACATTTACAAATAAATAAATATTGAAAAATCATGCTCAAAAAAGAATAATGATTGTGCTGAGGGTAGAGCACAAAAAGAAAAATATATATAAATATGTATATTAAAAGTTAAAAGTCATCATACATGTGGCCCAGCAGGAATCGAACGGAGACAGAATTAATGAAAATTAGCTCTTAGCCCTCTCGGCACTCTTATGGGGCGGCAGCGTAGTGTAATGGGTACGAAACTGGGCTTGCAACCTAGAGGCTGCAGGTTCAATTCCCAGATAGGACACTGTCGTTGTACCCTTGAGCAAGGTACTTAACCTGCATTGCTCCAGTATATTTCCAGCTGTGTAAATGGATGCAGTGTAAATGCTATGTGAAAAATGTTGTGTAAGGATAAGAGTGTCTGCTAAATCCCCGTAACGTAATGTAATGTTGTGCTTCATCAAAAATACTGCTCTTGTTGATGATAATTACACTTCATTCTATTTCCCAGTGATGTTTCAGTATGGAGTCACCCGATGTCCAATCGCCTCTTTTCTCCGACTCCTGCCTACACGGCATGCGTGCCCTGAGTTTGGGCAGCGGAGAGAACGCAGCCGTCTGGACCGGGTTTTACTCTTTAAAGCAGAGAGCTGACAGGCTGCAGTGTGATGTTGAGGCTATTGGGACAGAAGTGAGAACATTTGCCTGGTCAGGAAGCACATTTGCACAAAGTTCCACTAAGTCAAACTGTGTCCATTAAGGTTGAACTATCCGGACAGAGTGAAGTGTTCCCAGAGGCAGAGTTAGCGGGGATGCGCTGGCCTGGCACCGCGTGTCTCAGAGGAGAACCGCGCGGGCTTCACGGTCCAAAATCCGGGCAGCATTTAAGATGCCAAATTTATTTTTGAAAAAAAAAACAATCCACTCTGTGGGGGCAATGATGAATTCACTGTGGGCTAAAATAAATAAACAGCAGTGGATCCTGTTCAGGGGCATCTTTTGAAAGCACAATGCATATATTTTTCAGTTAGCACTCCTTTTCAGCATATTCTTGTAACTGATGGTAAGATGTTAATACTTCTGACCGAATTACTTGACATTGTTTTTATTATATATCTCGTATGCGTATGTGGATTGATTAACTAGTAGATACACTGAATTTTTCTGATTTCAACATCTCTGTTGAGTGAATGGATGCATATTCATGATTATGTTCCAATTTCATAATATATGTACTAAAATTACCATAATGAAAAATTGTGCACTACAGCTGACAAAGTTGTCACCTGTGACTAATGGGCTAAAATCTGGCTTTAAAATACTTATAATTTCTGCCGGAACATGCAGTACTTTTAAACACTGGCAGTTCCATATTGCTGTGAGAAGGTTTGCACCTTTAACCCTTACAGGTCTTACCCTAATCCAATACTCCAACGGAAACCCCCGCACCCTCTTCTCCACTGTTAACAAACTTCTCAACCCCCCTGCAAATAATACTACACCTGGCTCCCCATCACTGTGCAACTCCTTCCTAGAGTTCTTCCACACCAAAATCACCAACATACACCAAACTCTCTCCTCACCCACACCCCCTTTAGATGAGCTACTCTGTACTACTGATGCCACCACAACTTCTCCCCCCCCTGGTTTTACCTTTACCCAGATTGACAGTGCTTCACTCACCAAACTCTTTTCCTCTGCCAGATCCACCACCTGCTCATTAGATCCCGCCCCCACTGCCCTGATTAAAGCCTGCCTCCCTACTCTCTGCCCTTACTTCACCAAGCTCATTAACCTGTCCCTGACCCACTGTGCTGTCCCCTCCATCTTTAAGACTGCTGCCGTCACCCCAATCCTTAAAAAACCTGGCCTGGACCCAAACACCCTCTCCAACTACCGCCCCATCTCCAACCTCCCATTCATGTCCAAGCTTCTTGAAAAAGTTATTGCTTCCCAACTCCGTTCATACATGTCCGACAATAACCTCTTTGAGCCCCTTCAGTCCGGCTTCCAACCCCATCACAGCACGGAAACAGCCCTCACCAAAGTGATAAATGACCTCCTCCTATCCTCTGACTCTGGTGCATATAGCATACTCATCCTCCTGGATCTCTCAGCCGCCTTCGACACAGTCAATCACAACATCCTCCTCACCCGTCTGTCTCACCTAGGCATCACTGGCCCATCTCTCAACTGGTTTCACTCATACCTCACAAATAGGTCAGAATTCATATCTATTCATGGTCACACCTCCGATCTTGCTACTGTCACACAGGGTGTCCCTCAAGGTTCTGTTCTTGGTCCCCTCCTTTTCACCATCTATATGCTTCCTCTTGGTCCCATCCTCCGTAGCTTTGGTCTCAACTTCCACTTCTATGCAGATGACACCCAAATCTATATCAGCTCTACATCCACAAATCAGCCACCCACTGCCATCATTGAAACCTGTCTGACACACGTCAAATCTTGGATGCAACGCAATTTTCTTAAACTCAACTGCGAAAAAACTGAAATTATTCTCATCGGACCAAAACCCCAGCTCACAAAACTACACAACTTCTCCCTCACCATTGACGGTTCCCCTGTCTCCCCCTCCCCCCTGGTCCGCAACCTCGGTGTCATACTTGATCCATCCCTCTCCTTTGAAAAGCACATCAACAACACTGTCAAGGTTTCATTTTTTCACCTGCGTAATATCTCCAGACTCAGGCCCTCTCTCACCCACCCCGATGCAGAAAAACTCATTCACGCCTTCATTTTCAGCAGATTAGACTACTGCAATGCACTCCTCACTGGTCTTCCCTCCCGTCTCCTGCACAAACTGCAATTGGTTCAGAACTCGGCCGCAAGAATACTGTCCCGCACATCCTCCCGGTCTCACATCACCCCTATCCTGAAAGATTTACACTGGCTCCCAATCACATCACGCATCACATTCAAACTCCTCCTCCTAGTTTACAAATCCCTAAATGGCCTCGCACCCACCTACCTCTCTGATCTCCTGCTCCCCTATCAGCCACCCAGACAGTTACGTTCATCCACTGCCGGCCTCCTCACCATCATCCCCTCTCAGCGCCGTTCTTTTGGCGACCGCGCCTTCTCAGTTGCCGCCCCCAAACTCTGGAATGCCCTCCCCCCTGACATCCGTACCTCTGACTCACTCACCTCCTTCAAATCACATCTTAAAACCCACCTCTTTTCCCTAGCTTTTCCTTGATGTTTGTCTTCCCCCCCCCCCTTTTTTTTTTTTTTTTTTTTTTTTTTTTTTTTTTCTTTCCTTCTCTGAATTGTATGTTTCATTGTATGTATGTATATATGTATGTATGTACCATCTACTGTAAAGCGTCTTTGAGTTCTTGAAAAGCGCTATATAAAATAAATTTATTATTATTATTATTAAGGCAGACACATGCAGTAAATGTGCCTTTTATACCAGTAATCTTCTGGGAGACAGTCACTGTTCTGTCTATTTAGGATATAATCGCTTCTACTCTTTCATCTTTCTTGTCTTTCTCTGTTTTGTGGCTGTCATTGGAGGAAGTAGTCCTAGAGGTGATCACATCCTTTACTCAAGTCCAGCTGAGGGAGAGAATGGGATGGAGAATGCAGGGAATGCAGTGGTGATACTTCACCACTAGAGGGCCAGCAGATCTATTTAGTTATCCTTTGGTTTTGTATCGTTTTGGTCAGTTTCTTGTTTTACGTATTACAGACAACAGCTGTTGTTCTGCCAGGTTTCAAGGATTTTTTTTTTTTTTTAAGCAATCAGTAAAGCAGATTATAGGAAATCTATCAGGATGACTTTGGTCAGTAGAACGCAGGGTGTTTGGGTGACAGTAAGTTCCAGGTTAATAATGCACTGAAGCAAGGAAGTGTTTTTTCCACACATACTGTAGATTATTAATGAATGGAACATCTTAGCAAGTAGCACAGTGTAAGCAGAGGACGTCGGGAAGTTTGATACAGTGCTGGATAGTCTCTGTAGACAGTTAGGCTTGTTGTTAGGCAGAAAACCCATGGTTTACCGTCTGGTAGGAGTATGGAAAAAAACCTGGTTTGTGAGGCCAACAGTTGGGGGAAAAAAGTGAGACACCTAGACAGGCTGAAAGTCCTGTTCTAATCGCTGCGTATTCACCTTATTCTTATGCCCTTTTTTTGGGTGCTCAACTGAATGAGGAATTGGGGCGGCAGAGTTTAATAAGCTGCTTCTGCTGCAGAACTGTGTCTCTGCTGCCCCCTGGTGGCTTCAGATGTCCGTCGGCGACAAGCCCACGGACCGCACCGCCACGCAGATGGTTCCAGAAACGTGTGGATTAGGGAGCAGAGGTGTGTGTTCTCCGAGCGTGTGACGAAAACGAAGTGGACATGAAGCGGACTGTAGACTAGTGTGCATAGGCATGTGAAACTAGTCTGTCCTGTGTTCTTTGTTGGTTTTGTAATGTGTACAACAGGACGATAACAAGGTTGCTTTAACTATTTTGCTTTAATGTATGACCTGGTCTCTTATTCCTTGGCTGTTGTCCTTCAAAATGGTTTACAAACTACATGTGATTTTTGGACTATGAAAATGCATTGAAACATTGGCCTAGTCTTGGCCTTGTTCGTTTACAGTAATGCAGGCGTTTTTACAGTAATATACAGCTATATTACAAGAAATAAAATGACTGATGCAGCATATGTCTAATTAGTGGCAAATATAACCGTTGCTCTGTTAAATCTCACCTCCCTATTGACTCTCGAGTCTCTGCTATGTGTAGATGTGTAGAAGGGATCATACATGGGACTCTTTTACAAAGTTTTAATGGCATCTGATAGAATACTCTTGAGATATGGCTAAACCCAAACCGCACTTGAATTGAAGGCATTTTGTGGGTTTTGTCAAACCAATATATTTGTGTACCTGAGATTAACATATATTTGGATTATGGCCTAAATGTATGCATTTATCAAAAATCTGTACCACAGAATTAAGTACACTAAATTCCCGCATGCAATATGTTTACTCCATGTACTAATAAATGTTCTTATGGCTGTTTATTTTATATATCTGAAAAATTATATATATAAATATGCAACTTCAAGTGCCTTTGGAATTGCATAAAAAAATACATATCAGAACCTTAAAAGATATGACAACCTGCTACTGTATTTTATATGTAAGTGCAATCTGCATTACTTAATAAAAACCATGACGGAAAAACTGGTGTCCGTACGTTCTCTTCAAAAATGAAGGTGGTTTCAACTGCTTTACAAAGTTCAAACACATAACTCAAGAACAGAAGGAACTTAGGCCTGAGAGCACTGTTCTTTCTATCTAGCCACAGTGTACCATGTAGAAATTGTTCCATTACAAGGAATGGAACAAGGAATGGCATGTTTTACTGCTAGTCTCAGTGAACCCGTACACGTCAAGGATGAGCACTACAGGCATATTACCCGCCAATAGATGGCAGTGTTGTATCAAACGTTTATAGACAGTGTAAGAATTGTTCATTTATTTCCGAAATTGTTATAAGCCTGATTTATTTTTGTCGTAGCTATTTATCAGAGACAACTGTGAATAACATTAATTGCACTACTGTTATCGCAGAGTATTTATACAATTGATTAATGCAGTAAACTGCAGAGTTAAACAAGGAATCTCTGCAAACCCACCAATAAGGAAAGAGTAAAACGCATAAAACAGACTGTCCCTTTAAGTTCAACACAGAGAGTGTCCCTGGGAAACCAACACTTCACCTCTCACTGACAACTGTGCGGGGTCATGCATTATCGCAGCGACTCGTTCCCAATTCAATTTTCTACGCCTGGGAATTGGATAGGTTTCAACTCGGACATCGGTGTGTGTGTGGCCCGGGAGACCGAGGCCGATAAAGCCTGATTTATAGCCAGCTCGAGTGAGTGCGGTACAGCGGAGGTGAGCGGCATACGCAAGCAGCCGCCCTCACTTACGGGCCATTCAGAGTTGAGGTTTAAGGTTTTAAGCAAATTCGGTTAGCCGCTCAAACGGTGCGCAAGTGCAGGGGCGCTGGATACGCGCCTCTGCCGTAGTTTGAGGGGAACCCCTGTTAGACCGACACAAACCTATTCAGACCGTTAAGCCATTTTCTCCGTGTACATTTGCTCACAAAAAGGTTGAATATCTAGTCCGCTTCATCAAATGTTGCATAACTACACGCAGAAATAGCACATTCGCCCAAAGTTAGGGACCTAAATTGAGAGTCACCGTAAAAACAAAAGCATTTTCCGCATCTAACTGCCCCTTGCTCCATGGAGGCATGTCACAGCACGCGCACAGGTCACAAATTAAAATACACAAAAATGTTGCGTAAGTCACCGCATTTTTATGTATACGTGTGAGTCTTTATACTTATGTACTAACTTATAATAACATTTAAAACACAGTTTTTCTGAGCCTGAAGTGGACTCTTGCCGAATAGATTTTGACTGAATGCCTCTGGAACATCAGTCAGTTCCTATAATAAGCATTTATCTGCTTTCTGTGCTTGTTCTCACTCATGTATCAGTGCATAAGCAGTGTTTCTTGCCTACAACAATGTCCATCTATATTTATATAATATTATAAAAAAAATTACATGTATAATATTATATACAAGTATAAAATAATAAAATGGTTGACTGAATAGGTCTTTGTATGCAAGTATAAGGTGCTTGTTAATGTGAATTTTGCTTTCACCCTCCCACCATTCTGTTGGAAGAAACACTTTTCAACTTTTGACTGCACTGTACAACTGTACATTTTTGAACACTCAAGTTTTAAACAATGAATAAATCTAGCATGAATTCTACAAGAGGAGGTTTGTATATAGTACATTGACATCCTCACTAAAACTTTCATTCCATTCCAGAGAAGTCAATGGTAGAGGAGTATTTTAAAATAAATGACCAAAAACATTTCCTACAGTGAACACAAAGTCTTACTACAGTTTGTGCAGTTACATGATCTGGAAGAATCGTTTTTCAAATGATGCATGACAAAGGAAAACAAGTAAAAGTAAAAACAGTAAAAAATCACTTCACAGCCTGAGCATGATAGTGAAACACAACTGAAGAGAAACACCATACGCTGTTTGGTTGCTCAGTCGTATAAACATACGTACTTGTTTGTTTTGAGCAGTTTTTTCTTTGGATCATGCCTACCTTTCTCAGGCCATTATGGAGTCAATTTTTTATTTTTATATGTATGAATTGTGAATCACAGTGACAAACTGGGATCCATGATGACTTGGACATTTATGATGCCTGGATTTATGTTTACAACTTTAAACCCTGATTTAAAGTCAAATGTAATAAAAAATAAATAAAAAAGCCCACATGAAATGCATCACCTTTACTTGCTCTGCATGCCCCGAACTCCTGCTGACAACAGCAGCCCTCTCCCTCCAGCTCATGGGCCTTTTGGGAACAACAGCAGCCCTCTCCCTCCAGCTTAAAAGCTTTTTGGGAAGGACAGCAGCCCTCTCCCTCCAGCTTACAGGCTTTTTGGGAAGGACAGCAGCCCTCTCCCTCCAGCTCATGGGCCTTTTGGGAACAACAGCAGCCCTCTCCCTCCAGCTTAAAAGCTTTTTGGGAAGGACAGCAGCCCTCTCCCTCCAGCTTACAGGCTTTTTGGGAAGGACAGCAGCCCTCTACCTCCAGCTTACAGGCTTTTTGGGAACAATAGCAGCCCTCTCTCTCTATTTTACGGGCTTTTTTAGAATGAGAGCAGCCCTCTCCCTCCAGCTTACAGGCTCTTGGGAAGGACAGAAGCCCTCTCCCTCCAGCTCACAGGCTTTTTGGGAAGGACAGCAGCCCTCTCCCTCCAGCTCATGGGCCTTTTGGGAACAACAGCAGCCCTCTCCCTCCAGCTTACAGGCTCTTGGGAAGGACAGAAGCCCTCTCCCTCCAGCTTATGGGCTTTTTGGGAAGGACAGCAGCCCCCACTCCAGTTCATGGGCCTTTTGGGAACAACTACAGCCCTCTCCCTCCAGCTTACAGACTTTTTGGGAAGGACAGCAGCCCTCTACCTCCAGCTTACAGGCTTTTTGGGAAGGACAGCAGCCCTCTACCTCCAGCTTACAGGCTTTTTGGGAAGGACAGCAGCCCTCACTCCAGCTCATGGGCCTTTTGGGAACAACAGCAGGCCATGTGCAGTGGAACGAGCCTGCTGGTGTGACAGGGGGGTCAGAGTGCTGGGGGAGCTAATGCAGGTCATGTCTTCAGTGGAGTGGTGCTGGGGGGCATGTGGGGGTTTGAATTGGGGGGGGGGTGTTGTGCCCCTGGCTGTGTCTGCAGGGGGTTTATGTTTTTGTGGTGCTGGTGGGGCGGGGGGTCAGGTTAGTTTGACGGCATAGCGTCATGCTGCTTGGGTTGGTTGTCTCTGCCAGTGTTGTGTACGGGACAGAGACGGGGACGGGAATGTCGTGTGTCCCTCGCGGCCGGACGGGCGAGAGGGAGCCACCCCCTGACAGGTTTGGACAGGGCCGGAGCTCTATGAGCTGTGAGCCAGCGCGCTCACATACGGTGCCACCTGCTCGGGAGACCCCGTGCATAGGGCCAACATCTTAAAGACCTGCGGCCAGCTAAACAGAGCATTCCAAAGGGAGGACCCCAACTAATGCAGTCCTCAAACACATAAGGAAAAAAAATCTGATTATATTTCCCTTATATACTCATTAACACCATAATTAATTCATCCATTCAATCAATCAACACTGTATGACTGACTGACTGGTGTTATTTGATCATTATAATGCAAGAGGATCACTTATATCCCTTAAGATACGACTGCACTTGTAAAAAGTATCAAGGGCAGCTCAACAAAGTTATGAAACACATTTCCACTGTGTGCTTTGGCCAGTGTGCTAGCGCATGTTTCCCAGGCCGTGATTGGGCAGATTAGACAGTGATGTTGGGAGTAAACCAGGCACAGCTGCAGCCCCCAGCATTAGTGCCTGTAATGGTGTACATAATGCCTTTAACAATAAGGTAATGATGGGGCCGGGGAATGCTTTGATCTTATCGAAAGGGCACAGGGACTTTCTAATAGCTCTATTAGACTGGGGGAATGCAATCACTTGTGCTCACTTGTGAATGGGATCTTTTGAAGGCAACAGTCAAAAGACATTAAAAAACAAACAAACTTCATTTTGCTTTTTAAAAAAAAATGCCACCAGGGGTGGTGGATCTCTATAGTTCCATAAGGGTTCTTCTTGTAATAAAAATAAACGAAATACACACAAAATTTGATAGCGCTCGATCCAGAGAACTCCACTGCCCATTTGCTGTGTCTGCGTCATAGCCATGATAAACGTCAGAGCGGTTAAAACGGCAGTGAGGCAGGGCCTTTCAGAAAAGCTGGGCCCCTGCGTACCTCTCCTGCTTACAGTCTGCAGCGATGCTATCGCTTCGCGAGCGTTCAGCATCAGATCTGCCCGGCGATGCAGGGAGCGATAGGACTCCAGAAGGCCCACAGGTGTACGTGTACTTTGGTTTCCTCTATAGCCGACCCGCTAATCGGCGCAAGCAGGCGCGCGAGCGGTTTGCACAGCTGACACGCAGCGACGGGGGATATCCGAGCCGCCCTCACGCTTCAGTAGTCCTACAGGTTTGAATTATACGTTTGGCTTCGTACCCGTGTCCCTGAGGTTAGCGTGCTGACAGACGTCACTGGGCAGGTACGACCGAGCGAAGCGACGAGCCTCGCCGCGGTCCAGCTAACGGTTTTAATTCACTTTCTCTGGGCGTTATGCTAGAAAGGCTGGGGAAGTCAGGGTAAACGTTCCAGCGTATACAGTCATCCAGTTTCCTGGACGTCCCTTGAATGGTATCTTTTAAACACGAGGACATTCTTCAGATTGATACTCGCGTTAGAATGTAAATATATATTTTATAGTACATAGTAGTTAATGTTAGTTTTTGAGAATGTTAGCATTGTTAAACAAAACTGACGTTTCAATATTTTTATTCAGAACATTCTTAAAATGTATTTGACATGTTTCCTGTGTAATCTGTTTCCATGACTAAACGATAACAATCAGAGGATGCTGCCAGAAAGTTTGTGTGCAGCAAGCCTGGAACCTTTTCTGTGATTCTGACAGAATTTGTTTGGAATAAAAATGTTCCACGTCTGTCCGAAGAACGTTCTCACCATAGCATTCTCACACAACAAAATTAAAATCTAACCGGAATGTTCCACAGTGTTTTTGAGATGTTTTGTTATGGCTGGGTGTTTTTCCTTACAAACATAAAACAGCATTGGGTTTCAAAACATATCTGTATCCTGAGGCAACAACATTTGTTGTGAGACAAATATTTTTTTGCATTGTCCAGAAAAATATTTAGAAAGGGAATTTATCAAGATGTGTCAGGGCAGGCTGCATGCACATTAAGACTTTGGTATGCCTGCCAAAGGATTTTAAGGTTAGGGCCAAAGAAAAAGATTATACTGCGGTATTTTCAATTTCATCGAAGTAGGAATGAATGTTACCCAAAATTTTTCGGGTTTGCCAAGATGCCTCCATGAAGTTGAATTAATCTGGGGATTAACAAAGATGGAATACCCCCCTTCTATCATATGAGTACTGCACATACTTCAACCTCTTTAGACACCAATACCTATTCTAAAGACTACTAAACTATTTTCAGAACAAAATTCACTTCACTCACATGATTGCATTTTGATTCACTGTTTCACTGAAATTTCTAAAAAAATACAGGCCATTCACAATTTTACCAGTAACCAACAATGACCTTGAATATATATTTGACCCAGGTCTGGAACCAATAGAATAAAGATCTCCAAAAACAACAGCTTGTGAAAAAAATCAGTGTATCGCCTTCTGTGTGGAGCTGACAGGTTTCTCAGTCATGTGTTCTGGTGGGACGTATGAGTCTTCCCTTATACAAGTGTGACCTTTCCTGCCCTAAAAACACCATTTGAACAAAATGAATCATTTTAATGCTAAGGTTTACATTGGATTGCAGGAAAATGTATATCTTCTGCATGACCTCATTTCTTATTGCACAATACTCAAAAAAAAAAAGTGACATCTGATCAAGCTTTCACATTTCATAATCTCATATTTATGAAATGATAAAAACGAAGTATAATCTATTGTATATATTTATTTAAGTATGATTTATTATCACCAAGACAATTAAACTGCAGTTTTGCTCATGATATATTTTTGGTGTTGAGAGTATTGTCACAGAACTGAGTATTTGACATAAATAACTGTTACTAAGGTTCAAAATGGCAGCTTTTTCATAGAGTACTGTTACACACCTTAATTCCACCAGACACAGACTACTTTAGTACAAAGGCCATATGCGAAAACACTTTTTGTTCTGCTTCATAATTTGCTTTTGGTTCCACACCGGAGCTCAAACTCCCCACCAACCGAACTCTTCTCGATTTCCAATCAGCCATGCAGCTTTAGCAGCCTCTGGCCACTGCTGTTTATGCAGGTTAAACACACTTTCCCACCACTTTCTAAAGACAGGCGAATGGCCTCCAAAGCCACCATTATGAATGAGTCTTAAAATATTCCAATCAGCGATTCAACCAATTGCATTATATGGCAGCGAAGTGTGGGGTCCGCTCACAGAGCAAGATTTTACAAAATGGGACAAACGCCCCATAGAAACCCTGCATGCAGAACTTTGTAAAAATATCCTCCATGTCCAGAGGAAAGCACCGAACAATGCATGCAGGGCAGAATTAGGCCAATACCCATTATTAATTAACATCCAAAAAAAGGGCAGTTAAATTTTGGATTCACCTCAAAAACAGCGACCCCCACTCTTATCATTACAAGGCCCTGAAATACCAAGAGATGAGCCCAAAGAAGAGTCCCCTCAGCCAGCTAGTCCTGAAGCTTAGTTCATTAACCCCTACTAACACAAAGAAGCCTCAAAACAGCAACATACAAATAATTAGAGTCAACCAAATTATAGCAAAACATAAAGAAAATTACATCACCTATTGGGACACACAAACAAAAACACAAAGCAAATTAGAATGCTATCGGGCCCTAAAAAGAGAGTACACTGTGGCGGATTACCTGACCACAGTGAAAGATTTAAAAACAAGGAAAATATTGACAAGATATAGACTCAGTGAACACAACCTGGCTATCGAGATAGGTAGACACCGGCAGATCTGGCTGCCCAGAGAGGACAGGTTGTGCTCACTTTGTGACATTGAAGAGGTGGAGACAGAGCTTCATTTCCTCACGAAATGTGAGAAATACAGAGATTCAAGGTCACTGTTCTTCCTCAAAATGAAAAAAATCTGCCCACAATTTGAGATGCACTCAGAGAAAGAGAAGCTGCCATTCCTTTTGGGAGAAAGAAGGGAATGTGTGGATTTGGCAGCACAATACATTGCCACTTGCCACAAACTGAGGGACAGGGAGTAACATTGACACCAAAAAAGTAAAATTATTATAGTTCATTGACATGTTGTATGCGTTATCTTCTAGATGTAGAATTTTATTTCTGTGGTCTGGATTTTATATTTATTCTGTTTATTGTAGTTAAATTGTTATTGCCTGTCTGTTATGTTTGTCACGTGAGTGTATGCTTTGGCAATGTAAGTGTACCCTTACCATGCCAATAAAGCTCATTGAATTGAATTGAATTGAATTGAGAGAGAGAGAGAGAGAGAGAGAGAGAGAGAGAGAAACAGTGAGGGAAGAGGGAGTGAGACACACGGAGAGCAAGAAAGAGACAGAGTGAGAGAGAAAGGGGGGAGAGAGAGAGAGAGGAGGGAGCGAGAGCAGCTGTGATTGGTTAGAGCAGTGGTCCGTCACGGGCGAGACGGAAAGGCCTTAATTGGATGTTTGCACATTGAATGTTTAACGGTACCTGCAGGTATAAGGCATTAAGGCACAACAATCACAAACAACCAACTCAATGATTAGTAATGATTGTCTGAAGGTAGGCGGGGTCAGTACCACTCACAGCTTGACATGCTAATGGCAGTGCATTGAACTGCATGCAGTTTGCCACTGGGAGAAAGTGACGGTTGCGTAAGAAGTGTCCAGGGGTGCAGAGATACCCGACCGAACTCAAGTATGAGAGGGAGAAAATGACAAAATTGGGTGTCATCGGCAGAGCAATGATGTTGTGCCATGAGCAGAGATAACTGGACCAAGTGATTTGGTGTCAAAACAAATGAGGAGAGGACCAAAGACCAAGCTCTGAGGGACACCAGTCTAGAGGGAGAAACAAATCCCCTGCAGGCCACTATAACTGCATTCATATCAATATCGTAATATATAGCAACTTATCTCGTGATGATCCACAAATATTAACAGTGACCCATGTACCAATATTTTGTTTGTTCTTAATGGAAGGTCATTAAGGTCATTTGTGAGGGCTTGCCACTGCTCTTGACTATTGCACTGACAGAAATACAATACTTTTTCTACTACAGCAAGTGGCCGGTACTCTCATGGATGGTTTTTGTTAACATTTGTTAACACTTTTTAGAAAACCGGTGGGAATTAGACGAGACATGCTATTTGGAAGAAACGCAACACTCAGGTAAAATACAGCAGCAATAAAATAAATCTTTCCATTCACCCACCTCCAAACCAAAAATGTATTCATACAGAATGCTTTCCCCCCTGTATTTCTGAACAAGAGCTCATCACACCATGTCCAAATAAAAGTATATTTTAATATTAATATTATTTGATATATTTTAATTGTGGTTTATGTATATCTTTTGCACGGAGGTGGGACTATCTTTAGTCGGACAGCATCATATTACATACAAGTTACATACTTCCATTATTTGTCCTGTTTGATCCAACGCATCCATCATTATTTACCTTTTACTCATAAGAAAGTAAGAATGTGTAATGAAGAGAACAGATCATTCAGCCCATCCTGGTATGACATTTAAGTCTCTAAGACAGCCCAATTTTTGGTGGTAATCATTGAAGTGATAACCATGATGATTGTCATGTTATTTAGATTTTATTTCGTCGTTCACCCTGACCAATATAACGTGCACTGTGCACAATTCCAACCATCATATGAAAAGAGTTAGGCACCACTGGACCAAAAAAACAGGGAATACAAATGGCCTGTCAGGCTTACATTGCACAATTCGTGAAATATCGAAGAAAATTATTCATCGAGGTATGAGTTGATCTTGACCAATATATCTGCATTTCAAAGCAGTGATGACATTAACGCCCCTGCTGGGATGGGAGGGAAAGGCCCCCCTGAGGCTCGGCCCTTCAGTGGTAGTTGCTTGTGGCATGGAGTGGCCCGAGATGAAAACACTCATTCCTGATTTTTCATAGCACATGCTGACACTCAGCCCAGGCTAATCTCTCTTTCCCAACAGAACTTTGGAGGCGATTTGCTGATTGAGTGGCCTGATGTCAGCATTATATGACAAACAGCTGTTATGGGTCATTTAAGGGCAGCCTCCCCCTCCAGCCCTGGCCATCACGCAAAAAGCTTTGATGACCCTCACTCCCCCCCCGCATCCTCGCCCCCTCACCGCCCCCCACAATTCCTCTCTACACCTCCCCCACCAACTCCCTCAGTGGACATTGCCATCCTCTTCCTAAAATGCCCCAAACTGAACCCAACGCACAGTCTCTATAATCTTTCCTCTGTCCTCACTGGAGAGAGGCTGTTTTCTCAGTCCCATAGGCCAGCAGTTAGGGGGTAGACCAGAGCCAGAGAGGGATGCAGCTGTGAAACCAACCTCCAGTCCTCCCCATTAATGGGTCCCCAAGTCCGCCCCATTAATGGGTCCCCAAGTCCGCCCCATTAATGGGTCCCCCAGTCCGCCCTATTAATGAGTCCCCCAGTCCGCCCCATTAATGAGTCCCCCAGTCCACCCTATTAATGAGTCCCCCAGTCCGCCCCATTAAGGAGTCCCCCAGTCCTCCCCATTAATGAGTCCCCCAGTCCGCCCCATTAAGGAGTCCCCCAGTCCGCCCCATTAATGAGTCCCCCAGTCCGCCCCATTAATGAGTCCCCCAGTCCGCTCCATTAAGGAGTCCTCCAGTCCGCCCCATTAATGAGTCCCCCAGTCCGCCCCATTAATGGGTCCCCCAGTCCGCCCTATTAATGAGTCCCCCAGTCCGCCCTATTAATGAGTCCCCCAGTCCGCCCTATTAAGAAGTCCTCCAGTCCGCCCCATTAATGAGTCCTCCAGTCCGCCCCATTAATGAGTCCCCCAGTCCGCCCCATTAATGGGTCCCCCAGTCCGCCCCATTAAGGAGTCCCCCAGTCCGCCCCATTAATGAGTCCCCCAGTCCGCCCCATTAATGAGTCCCCCAGTCCACCCCATTAAGGAGTCCCCCAGTCCGCCCCATTAATGGGTCCCCCAGTCCGCCCTATTAATGGGTCCCCCAGTCCGCCCCATTAAGGAGTCCCCCAGTCTGCCCCATTAAGGAGTCCCCCAGTCCGCCCCATTAAGGAGTCCCCCAGTCCGCCCCATTAATGGGTCCCCCAGTCCGCCCCATTAAGGAGTCCCCCAGTCCGCCCCATTAATGAGTCCCCCAGTCCGCCCCATTAATGAGTCCCCCAGTCCGCCCCATTAATGGGTCCCCCAGTCCGCCCCATTAAGGAGTCCCCCAGTCCGCCCCATTAATGGGTCCCCCAGTCCACCCATTAAGGAGTCCCCCAGTCCGCCCATTAAGGAGTCCCGTAGCATAAACTGTTGTTCTTCTGTGTCACAGCAGCATCAGAGAGGTCGTTAATCTCCCTGTAGAAGAGGGAACCTTCGGTCTCTGCAGGGTTTGTGCTCTGGGAAGGCCCTCCGGCCTTTCAACAGAGGGTCGCCCTCTGTTATTCAAAAGCACCAGGAAAACTCGTGTTCCGTTTGACTGATGTCCTTTCTGACTGAACGCCTAGGTCTGCTGTTGCGCATTCATGTATTTGTGCTGGCTGTAAAAAAAACTAAACACAAATCAAACTCAATAGATCTTTAAACTTGATGCAAATTGATTTAGAAATGTTAATAATTTGAAGAGTGTGTGTTTTCTTAAGCTCAAGTGAATACCAGTTTATCCAGGCACATGGTTTATCAGCCTTGAATAATAACATATTTTTCAAAGTGACATGAAAAGATCTGGCAGAGGAGACGTGGAGTTCTGGTGAAATGATGGACCATCTTCAATGTGCATGTGGTGTTTCTGTGAGCCGTCCAGAGCAGGACCCAGCCCCAGAATTTCGTCAGCTCGCCAACTCAGCGGCACGTCTCCAAAAGGGCCTGGGGAAAGGGCCTTCTCAGAGGGAGAGTCAGCGCTTCACAAGCTCCTCATGTTCTCCGAAAGGCTTGCTCTCACATGGAGTCATAAAGCACTTTTAAAGAGGCGCTTTTTCAAGTAGGCGAAAGCATGTGTATGTGTGCGCGTGTGTGTGTATGTGCATATGTGTGTGTGTGTGCATGTGTGTGTGTGCGCACATATGTACATGTTCTACACGGGTGGCACAGCCCAGTACCAAAGCTAAAAAAACTGAGAAACTCTGTATATTTCAGGCAGCAGCTAAGCCAATTAGAAGCATTCGAACCTGGCGCTGGGCATGGCACAGACCCTGTGTAGGCGCAGATGGTTATCAGGAGTGGCACGTCTGTGGGGATCAGCAGACAGAAGGGAACAGTTTCATGGTTTTAAAAAAAATAAAAAAATTTGACTAGTAAGACTTCCTGGCAGACCAGGCCCGAGGTGCCGGTCAAACAACGCGGTGCGTACGATGATTAGAGCAAAATTGCCTTTCTGATGGGGCGGTTGCTGTGGGGTGGATGCCTGCTGCACGCTAGCCTACATCTGGTTGCTCTTTCCCAACCCTGCGTATGGGACAGGAACTCAGGGAACTCGGGTTTAACCTCTTGTTGACCAGGAGACTGTTCACAGAGTAGGACAATAGGTGTGAGGCATTTTTGGCCTCTCAGACGATGTTCAAGTTCCAAAAAGCTCTTAGCTTCAGGGTTCCAAAGCTCTGGAACAACTTTCCCTAGATCATGCAGGACGCTGAAACCATTTTTAACATGTATCGCCTGTCATCTAAATCCATATCCTGAGAAATCACGTTGTTCTGAAACTTAGGAAAATGTATTTAGTGGCGTACACTCAGCAGAGCTCTGAAAATGTGCTTTGTGTTATTGTGTGACAACTTGCTTGCTAATGGTCTTACACACAAGCGAAGATTCATGGATTGCGTGATTGAATAATTAAACGTTTCTCCATCTTCAGCAGGGAATGGATTTGCACATCTTCACAGGAAACTCATAGCTGTATTCCTTGAGTAGAGGGGTGGATGAGCGTTTATCCCACAGTTCTTCAGCTACATTCCTAAGGCAAATTAAATTTTTTTAAATTGTGCATATGAACCCATCAGGTTTTTTTAATTTTGTTTTTTTTACTTTTATGGGAGGTGGACTGCCTGAAGAGGTTAAGGCTTTTCAAAAAGAATCTAGACATTACTAATCAAGCCAAAGCAAATAGTTTAGCTCAATTACTCAGGATTGTTCAGAATTTTGAAATGACTTTCCACTTATAATTCACTGTTTTCTCTTCTCAGACTGAGGCAGAAATTAATCACATTCTTTCATACACACCACTAACATTCTGTAGTTGTGATTTGGTTCTGGATGAATTCAGATATGAATATTGACTTGCTATGAAATTAAGAGGTTTCCAGGAACACTGAGTATCATAAGGTTCATTTCCCCCCCGCTCTGTGGTGTGTGGTGAGGTCTGTGTCTTCAGTTTTGCTTTCCAGGAACCGGGTAAAGACTCAAGTAAAGCCGCCTTGGTCAATTAAGTTT
Organism: Anguilla pacifica; assembly: GCA_039654925.1. NCBI lineage: Eukaryota > Metazoa > Chordata > Actinopteri > Anguilliformes > Anguillidae > Anguilla > Anguilla pacifica. Next base: position 45,053,695 of record CM077294.1, read on the forward strand.
ATTTCTAGGGTGCTTAATCGGCCTAATTCCTCCAATGTGTACCCGTCCCTGAAGCAGCCTCATCCTGACACAAACACCAGAGAAAGTGCTGATGGACAGGGGAAGCTGTGGGTGCTGATTAATGCGTCCAAAGAAAACAGCTTGTTCATATCTGTGGGACTGGCACGGCGACCGCGCGGTTGGTCCATACGCCATGTGTGTGCTGAGGCATACCGTATCTCTCCATCTCTGCCATTGGCTGGGAGGAAAGGCAAGCTAAGGCCTCGGACTCCCACAGAGACCCCCCACCTCCCCACCCCCCCCCCCCCCCCCCCGCTCGTGGGGCCTGCAACTTCTGCTGCCCAATTTGTCCTTCTTTCCTCCCTTTGACTAAAAAACAGTCATATTTGCACAGGACATACAATGTTTCCTAAGCAGGATTCTATATCAGTCAAGGGGCAATTAATCATTAAAAAAATTTAAACGGGCCTTAATATCAGACCTAGATTAGACACATATTTTATGCACTTTCAGTTCTTGATGCTGGCAAAAAAAAAAAAACACTCCTCTGAGATCTCAAATTTTAAGCACAAAAAGGCCTCAAACCACAACATAAAACAATACATGAAAAGAATTCTGTTCTCAATATTGTTGAGAACTGATGCTTCCATTTCAATTGTGATTGGGATTTTACTGGTGTCCAAAGGGTTACAGTATTTAAAGTGGTTGCATAATCCACGCCTGAATAATACAGGCAGTAAAATGCCAGGAATGTGGATCCATAGACTAACCAGGTGGTCAGCTCTGAATTCTCAACCCTGATATTTCTGTCTTCTGCGGACACTGAAACATTCCAAAGTGATGCAACTTCTGAAAATCGATTAAAGGGTGTGACCAAGTACAATACAGTTTCAATGGAAGCTCAGAAGCACTGGAAACTCCTGTTACTAACTGGAACCTCCTGTAGTTAAGAAACACAGAGGAAGGAAAAATTGGAGCTGACTATCTGGTTGGTCTATAATGTCTGTGTTGATAGTTCTCACTCACATGATGAAAAACTCTTGAGTGATTAGTGTAGTATATCTACCTCTTGGAAGCAGACCTCGGCTAGCAGTCATAATATCCTTCTCCTACAGAAAAGAACAAAGCCATTTTGGTCTCAAATATAAGCTTTCTCTGTCCCTGTCTTTGAGTCCCATACAGCTAAATGTGTATGCATGCATCAACCTGGAGTTAACTATCCACGTTAACAAACAAACTGAATCCCAGCAACATGACTGGCATGCGGAGAGGGACGGAGGGAGGAAGGGAGGGAGAGAGAGAGACAGAGGGGGAGAGAGAGAGAGAGAGAAATTGGCCAGGGAAAAGAAACAAACGTCAAAACGTAGAAATGTGGTCGGCCGTTGATTTATATATGTATGGTTTTTTTGAAAGGAGGCAAGGAGAGCTTGTGCGGGGGTTTCAGGGAGATGTGCGGATAATGCATACCATTCCCCATTAGAGGCACAAATATCAAGCCCTATTTGCTCAGTCAGTTTAACCAGGAATTACTGCGGGCGATGGGAGGCGGTGCAGGGCGGGCGATGGGAGGCGGTGCAGGGCGGGCGATGGGAGGCGGTGCAGGGTGGGCGATGGGAGGCGGTGCAGGGTGGGCGATGGGAGGCGATGGGAGGTGGTGCAGGGTAACCCCCAATCTGCATTGCCCGCGCGGAACGATGTGTAATCGAGCTCATCCTCTCACCCTTTACGCCAGTTTCTGTTCCCCGCTTCTCCTGTCTCATAGTTTTTAAAGCCAGCAGAGTGTACATCAGCGTTTTCCAAAGCCAGCACAGCCATACGTCACTGAAAAATAATAGTGCCAATTATAACAATAACAATAATAATAATAATAATAATAATAATAATAATAATAATCTATTCATACATTTCATGGATAACATTCAAAGTGCTTTTCAAATAAAATAAAACAATGCACAGTGATGACTCATTCAAAAACATTCCTTCAGTTCTTCAGATTTCCGCAGGCTTACTTTGAAGTGGACCTCGATGCATGCCATGATCATTAATACCTCTATACTGGCCACAGAAGGCATCTCACAGCTAGCATCCCCTAGCCTCTGGAGGATGATGAACTCATTCAAAAAGGACAACACATAGACCTTGCCTCCTTCCCTGCTATAACACAGAATGTATTATTTGTTTGCAAATATCTTTTTTTTTCAGCACGTAAGGCAGGTGACCACTCAGACATTCAGGGGAAAATGCAGCTCCTGTGTGGATAGCTATCAGCATGCTATCAGGGTGCTATTGGCGTTCTATGAGGCCGCTATGTGGGTGCAATCTGGGTGCTATCGATGTGCTATCAGGGTGCTATCAGGATGTTATCGGTGTGCTATCAGTGTGCTATATAGGTGCTATCAGCAGGCTATCAGCATGCTATCAGTGTGCTATCGGGGTGCGATCTGGGTGCTATCAGGATGTTATCAGTGTGCTATCAGTGTGCTATCGGGGTGCTATCAGTGTGCTATCAGTGTGCTATCGAGGTGCTATCAGGGTACTATCAGTGTGCTATCTGGGTGTTATCAGGATGTTATCAGGGTGCTATCAGTGTGCTATCGAGGTGCTATCGGGGTGCTATCGGGGTGCTATCAGTGTGCTATCGAGGTGCTATCGGGGTGCGATCTGGGTGCTATCGAGGTGCTATCGGTGTGCTATCAGGGTGCCATCGGGGTGCTATCGGGATGCTATCGAGGTGCTATCAGTGTGCTATCGGGGTGCTATCAGGATGCTATCGAGGTGCTATCGGTGTGCTATCAGGGTGCCATCGGGGTGCTATCAGTGTGCTATCGGGGTGCTATCGGGGTGCTATCAGTGTGCTATCGAGGTGCTATCGGGGTGCGATCTGGGTGCTATCAGGATGTTATCAGGGTACTATCAGTGTGCTATCAGTGTGCTATCGGGGTGCTATCAGTGTGCTATCTGGGTGTTATCAGGATGTTATCAGGGTACTATCAGTGTGCTATCAGTGTGCTATCGAGGTGCGATCTGGGTGCTATCAGGATGTTATCGAGGTGCTATCAGCGTGCTATCGGGGTGCTATCAGGATGCTATCGAGGTTCTATCGGGGTGCTATCAGCGTGCTTTCGGGGTGCTATCAGTGTGCCATCGGGGTGCTATCGGGATGCTATCGAGGTGCTATCAGTGTGCTATCGGGGTGCTATCAGGATGCTATCGAGGTGCTATCGGTGTGCTATCAGGGTGCCATCGGGGTGCTATCGGGATGCTATCGAGGTGCTATCAGTGTGCTATCGGGGTGCTATCAGGATGCTATCGAGGTGCTATCGGTGTGCTATCAGGGTGCCATCGGGGTGCTATCAGTGTGCTATCGGGGTGCTATCGGGGTGCTATCAGTGTGCTATCGAGGTGCTATCGGGGTGCTATCAGGATGCTATCGAGGTGCTATCGGGGTGCGATCTGGGTGCTATCAGGATGTTATCAGGGTACTATCAGTGTGCTATCAGTGTGCTATCGGGGTGCTATCAGTGTGCTATCTGGGTGTTATCAGGATGTTATCAGGGTACTATCAGTGTGCTATCAGTGTGCTATCGAGGTGCGATCTGGGTGCTATCAGGATGTTATCAGGGTACTATCAGTGTGCTATCAGTGTGCTATCGGGGTGCTATCAGGATGCTATCGAGGTGCTATCAGTGTGCTATCAGGATGCTATCGAGGTGCTATCGGGGTGCTATCAGTGTGCCATCGGGGTGCTATCGGGATGCTATCAGCGTGCTTTCGGGGCGCTATCAGGATGCTATCGAGGTGCTATCGGGGTGCTATCAGCGTGCTATCGGGGCGCTATCTGGATGCTATCGAGGTGCTATCGGGGTGCTATCAGGATGCTATCGAGGTGCTATCGGGGTGCTATCAGGGTGCTATCGAGGTGCTATCGGGGTGCTATCAGGATGCTATCGGGGTGCTATCAGCATGCTATCAGGATGCTATCGGGGTGCTATCAGCGTGCTATTGGGGTGCTGAGGAGACTGAGGTAGCGGGACGTTGCGTATGTAAGACCCCGCTGTGCGCTGCGGCTGCCCAGCTCAGCGTGGTCTGGACGATCGCAGGGATGAGAGCATCGGACCTAATGAAAAACCCCTGGACCAGGAGAGAGCAGCCGCTCGCCAGATTCCACATCAGGCCCCCAGATGTGTGTGTGTGTGTGTGTGAGAGAGAGAGAGAGAGAGAGAGCAAGGGAGAAAGAGAGAGAGCGCGAGATTCTTTCTTCCAGAGGCCACTGCGAAGTACAAAAGGTTACCTCAAATAAGGTGCAGCTGAAGACGATCCTTCGCCTGCCCACTCCGGGGTTTCCATCCCGCACACTCTGGAGAGCGCCAGGATCATAAACTGCCTGCTGCAGGACAGGTGGGGCTCTGCCGGGGATTCTGAAGGACTGCAGGGCGGGACAGGTGGGTCTCTGCTGGGGATTCTGAAGGACTGCAGGGTGGGACAGGTGGGGCTCTGCCGGGGATTCTGAAGGACTGCAGGGCGGGACAGGTGGGGCTCTGCCGGGGATTCTGAAGGGGCGCAGGGTGGGACACGTGGGTCTCTGCTGCAGGGTGGGACAGGTGGGTCTCTACCGGGGAAGGGCCACAGCGGCACACACAAGTGTGGGATTCCTCCCCATCTCCACAGACGGCCCCGCCATCGCCCGTCCTGGCGCGAGCCACACATCCTGACAGGTCCACTGGACCGGCTTAACGTGTCAGGGGTATAAAAACCAGGCCCAGTGCATCACGCCTAAATGAACCGGGCTCACTGTACTGCGTTCAAAAGAACCAGGCGAGTTTACTGTTCACTACCTTTCACCAGTTCTGGGTTAAAAACATACAGATGAGATACATCTATTTACTACTTTCACAGATACACCTATTTACTAGAAAATTTGTATTAGAATGGCTAATATCTCATAGGTTCAAAAAGTCAAATCTTGAGTTCAAGCCACAAATTTCCACAGCTCAACCTGTTGTGCAAAAATTTTAATTGATGTGGACTGTGCCTTATTTTGTACTCAGCAAGATGCTAAGAGGTGTTTTTTCTTTTTGGTTTCTTGTTTTGTTTGAGAATTTGCCAGTCTTGTTTCATCTCATCTGCTTTTGCAGTTCTGATCTGAACTGGGCTCTGGATGCTGCGTGGTGACAGACTGATCACATTTATAAACGCGCATTCCACAGTTTGCAAAATCATCACATTTCTTTCTTGTATGTGATGTACTCTGAGACATGCCCTGGAAAAAGACGGATCTTGGAGACATGTACCTATCGCCGCATATGGCTGCTGGGAACAGGAGACTGGTTCTGGTTACTGCTGTGATCCACAGTATATTAAACACACGGCCGTGAACTTCAGAAAGACCACTTGCATTGAAACTCTGTCAAATTTAGTAAATCAAGTCCCCCGAAAGGGGGGTGAAGGCAAAGGCTTTCGAAAGGTGTTTGTACTTTAGGTACCTGACCCTCAGCTACAGCAGTGAAGCATTCAGCCATTACCATAAGAGCGCGGCAGTGTATGTGCAGGCTACGGAAATCTCATTTACCCACCAAACCTATCTGCCTAACAGCTACGCATTCCTTCCTGCTTCCTGATTATTGGGTTAGGGCGGACAGAGAGGTCGTTGCCAAGGGAGCCCTCTAAAGCGAATCATCTTATCTGCCTATCAGGTGAATGAATCGCTGTAGAGGGGTCGTTGTGGACATGTGGTTCTCTTGCTGTACGGTCTATTTCAGCAGCCTCCAGTGCTTTTAAGATCAGGCCTGTTGTTTACTGCAAGGTTTTCCATGATCTGGGAGCTATTTGTTTGTTTGGTCGTTCCCACCACCAATCCTGCAGCATCATTCCAACTGTAGTGACACTACGCCAGAGAGGTTGGTCTCCAGTCCTGAAAAGAAAACTGTTGTTTCATGCTCACTACGCAACAATCTTTGGATAAAACACGTGCTTAAATGCCTTTCTCCACAGTGACGACATTCAACAGAAGCTCATGTTTTTTAAAAGATGCTTTTTTTTTGTTGACCACGTCCTTCCTCGGAGAAAAAGGCACGGATGCACCCATTATGATAATAAAATAAGAAACATCAAACACCAGAATCGCGCTGCTCGCCGATCTTCCTGTTTGGCCTCGAGCCATCTCGTCTTTCCGCTTGAGCAGTGTGGGTTCGCGTACTCTCTGCCTGTAACCGGCTGACTCGAGAGATCTCTCCTCCTCGCCATGTGAGATTCATTACGACGCACACCGCTGGCAGGACGACGCTGCGAAGCACCGATAAAGCAGCGTCGCGAACGTTGCTTTATTTTCTGCGTCCCCGTCGCGCCAGACGCGCGCGTTTCTGCTGAAGCTCTGCAGAGCTCGGGTCCCGCGCACCTGAAAAGGTAACGAGGTGCAAATCGTCACGAACAGACGCGGGCTCGTCATTCGCAAACAGACGCGGGCCACTGACCGCGCGAGGTCAAGACTTGTTTGCGTTTCCGTGGTCCCAGAGTTACACAAAACCCTGACACATGCGTTCCCCCCCGCTCCCCCGCATCACCCTGAAATCTTGTTTACAATAACTAGATAAGTGTGCTAAAGCATTCTGACTGAAAGCCAAAGGCCCTTTCAGGCCATTCTGGCCTCATTAACAAACTCTGAAAATACAAACACTGAACGCAGACAATTTCATATAAGATTAGTCCTTCGTTTGACAAGGTGCTCTCTAATTTTGTTTTGCAATGATTTCGCTCGGCATTCTGGGATCTTCCCTTGGTGTGGGCATAATATAGAGATCACACCAGGCTCTGTAGAACACTGCAGGATGCTAAATGTTCCTGCGTAAAAGCCTTCTCCATATTGTACTAGATTCATCTACATCCACACACTGCAGCAGGCCCATATGTTTGCAGCCACAGCCAGATTAGCACAGAAACAGAAAAAAAAAACATATTGGACACAGAGAGCCCAGGGTGTTGATGCTGTCCTGTGCGTAGGCTTCAGGAGAACCTTCAAAGACTGGTTTGTGGGTTATTGGTGATGGAATCTCGGAATAAACTGATTTTGTCCACAGATGTGCTGGCACTCTACGTTTGATTTATTATTACACGACTACACAACACCAAGGCTCACGACGCTGCTCTCTCACACATGACAAGGCTAGAGAAAATTGCACACAACAAAGTGGTTATTGGTGGCATTATACACCTGTTGTACTTACCATCACCCTCTGACTCACTAACAACAGGAGGAGATTGGTTAGTGTGCTAATTTGCATATGCAAATTAGAAATGGAATTTATTCCAGTCCCGTATGTGGTTGGTAGCCTCACTGGGAGATGCATAATTGGTGAGAACATCGGCCAGAGTCAGGGAGGGTCCAGCCGGCCCCGAACTACAGCTCACCGCTCTCTAGTAGGGATGTTGATCTTCAATTTTTTTGATCGAGTGATCGCATAATCTACTCGATTCCAGAGAGATTCCTAGCATGGGGAAGAATCTATTTTTAAATGTACCATTCATGCAGAATAACAACGAACATCAGTTTTTCCATCATAATAAAGTCTTAATGCTCTTAGCCTATTGTGTCAAAAAACACAGAGTCAGATAGAAAGAATTTTATTCTCAACTCTCAAGACCCACAAGACCTATATGCAATGGCTTGGCTGAATACTGAATTCTGATTGGCTGGGACCTGTGCGTTATTTTTCAATATACACCCGGCTATGAAGTAGCGTCTACAAAAGATAAATCACTGTTCTGAATTGATGCGCATTGGTCTGACTCGATAAATAAAGTGGAAATTTGTAAGAGCAAGCAAGCCAAGTTACAATATCATACTTGCCACTTAGTCAGCTTGATGTCCATGAATGACTGTATAGAGAGTAGCTAGCCTAGTTATAGCTTGACTATGTTATAGTTTGGCCTCTGTTTTGAATATAATTAAGTATTTGGCTGGCTAGCTATCTGTGATAACGAAAACTTACTGTGAAACAATTTTGACTTAAAACCAAACTGAATTTTAATATTAGGTAACCCTGTTGAGGTACCAGAAAGAGGCATTTGTTGCTTAGTGGTATAAAGTTATGAGGCATGGGATATTTGCTGGAATACTTAAGTAACATTTACAGTAAATACATGTTTTCATTACAATTGACATAGGTAGTAGACTAAAATCGCCTTGGGCAACTTCCCTCAGAGCAGAGCATTCAACCTGCAAGATGCTCGGCCCCTTGGATGTCCCACTTATACAACGGCTTAGCAAAAAGCATAATTGTAATTAAATCATGCATTTCAGAATATATATTTGCTTTATTCTGCTCATGTTAGATGAAGAAATATTCGCTATTTTAATGCATTTATTCTTTTTTTACATACAATAAATTAATAAACGGCACCAAGTTCTAGCATAGTTCTGCATGCATAGTCGAGTAGGCACGTATCTGATTAAGTAATCGATCAATCGTTACTTGTCCCCATCCCTACTCTCTAGTGACTCCTGCTGGTCAATTGTGCACTGCGTGCTAATGCTGCACATGTAATGTCTTCCTCCAGCTCTGGCATGTGCAAGCTTGGCTCGCAGGCTGCAGTGTTAAAGAAGCAGCTGGTGTTTAGGAGGAGAGCGCCTGCTCGCCTACACTCTCCCTCATTGGCTGTGGAGAATGCAGCAGGAGCACGGCTGTATGCCGTTGGTCACTGCAAACTGGGGAGAAATTTGGAGGGAGAAGCGTAAAAAAGGAATGCCAATGCCAAGGTACAGAGCTAAAAATCAACTGTTACAAACTACACACGGCATGAGGAAATCACGTGATCATCCGTCTGCTGTTAAGCCAGAGAGACTCTAACAGTGGGGTGATGGCCGGGGGGGTGGGGGCAAAGAACTGTAGATAGGTATGTATAGACACAGACCACCAAGGAACATGGGCAGAACATAGGCCAGGATTGGAAACACATGCTGGTGGGTGTGTGTGTGTGGGGTGGGGGTGGGGGGGTTGAAACCTTGAGGTGGTGGTTGCCCCCAGAAGCTGGTGGAGGTCCTGATTGATCGTGGAGCCCCACTGTTTTCCACATGCTAATGCCCCTCCCCTTCCCGCCTACTTGCACAGAATCTCAGGCCCCCACCACCCTCAAGATTCATGCACGTGCCCCCCCCCCCCCCCCCCCCACCCGACACCCTCCTTCCCAGGCACGCCACGCACACCTCGTCCCTCGTCTGACTGCTACCCGACCCACAGTCCTCAGTAACTTAAGGCTACCGTCCTCCGCTGACTTTGTTTCAATGGGGGAAAAAACACACAGGTAGAAAACAGTGGCAGAGTACCCTCGCAGATGCCATTTCAGCTGGCCCGAGCTGGCTCGACGTTGCTGTCAGGTTGTGCTAATCAGGTCGTCCTAATAGGAAGAAACAGAGAATCAAGGAGGCTCAACTCTAAAGATGTGATGGTCATTTATGAGCACTTACGTCAAAAATCAATAAGAATCACATGTGAAGGACTTTGATGGGACATCAAAAACTTGTTATGTTTGGTAAAGTGGGTGTACCAGTGTTAGGGGTGAAAGCGTGTTAGGTTTGGTAAAGTGGTTGTATCAGTGTCTGGGGTAAAAGCGTGTTACAGTAGGTTTAGTAAAGTGGTTGAATCAGCGTTAGGGTGAAAGATTGTTAGGTTTGGGAAAGTGGTTGTTTCAGTGTCTGGGGTGAAAGGGTGTTAGGTTTGGTAAAGTGGGTGTATCAGTGTTAGGGGTGAACGCTTGTGACAGTGGGTGTATCAGTGTTAGGGGTGTAAGCCTGTGACAGTGTGTGTATCAGTGTTAGGGGTGTAAGCTTGTGACAGTGGGTGTATCAGTGTTAGGGGTGTAAGCCTGTGACAGTGTGTGTATCAGTGTTAGGGGTGTAAGCTTGTGACAGTGTGCGTATCAGTGTTAGGGGTGTAAGCTTGTGACAGTGGTTGTATCAGTGTTGGGGGTGACAGCTTGTGACAGTGTGTGTATCAGTGTTAGGGGTGTAAGCTTGTGACAGTGTGTGTATCAGTGTTAGGGGTGTAAGCTTGTGACAGTGGGTGTATCAGTGTTAGGGGTGTAAGCTTGTGACAGTGTGTGTATCAGTGTTAGGGGTATAAGCTTGTGACAGTGGGTGTATCAGTGTTAGGGGTGTAAGCTTGTGACAGTGTGTGTATCAGTGTTAGGGGTATAAGCTTGTGACAGTGTGTGTATCAGTGTTAGGGGTGTAAGCTTGTGGCAGTGTGTGTATCAGTGTTAGGGGTGTAAGCTTGTGGCAGTGTGTGTATCAGTGTTAGGGGTGTAAGCTTGTGACGGGTGTATCAGTGTTAGGGGTGACAGCTTGTGACAGTGAGTGTATCAGTGTTAGGGGTGTAAGCTTGTGACAGTGTGTGTATCAGTGTTAGGGGTGTAAGCTTGTGACAGTGTGTGTATCAGTGTTAGGGGTGTAAGCTTGTGACAGTGTGTGTATCAGTGTTAGGGGTGTAAGCTTGTGACAGTGAGTGTATCAGTGTTAGGGGTGACAGCTTGTGACAGTGGGTGTATCAGTGTTAGGGGTGTAAGCTTGTGACAGTGTGTGTATCAGTGTTAGGGGTGTAAGCTTGTGACAGTGTGTGTATCAGTGTTAGGGGTGTAAGCTTGTGACAGTGTGTGTATCAGTGTTAGGGGTGTTAGCTTGTGACAGTGGGTGTATCAGTGTTAGGGGTGTAAGCTTGTGGCAGTGGGTGTATCAGTGTTAGGGGTGTAAGCTTGTGACAGTGTGTGTATCAGTGTTAGGGGTGTAAGCTTGTGACAGTGGGTGTATCAGTGTTAGGGGTGTTAGCTTGTGACAGTGGGTGTATCAGTGTTAGGGGTGTAAGCTTGTGACAGTGAGTGTATCAGTGTTAGGGGTGTAAGCTTGTGACAGTGGGTGTATCAGTGTTAGGGGTGTAAGCTTGTGACAGTGGTTGTATCAGTGTTAGGGGTGAACGCTTGTGACAGTGGGTGTATCAGTGTTAGGGGTGAACGCTTGTGACAGTGGGTGTATCAGTGTTAGGGGTGTAAGCTTGTGACAGTGGTTGTATCAGTGTTAGGGGTGTAAGCTTGTGACAGTGTGTGTATCAGTGTTAGGGGTGTAAGCTTGTGACAGTGTGTGTATCAGTGTTAGGGGTGTAAGCTTGTGACAGTGTGTGTATCAGTGTTAGGGGTGTAAGCTTGTGACAGTGGGTGTATCAGTGTTAGGGGTGTAAGCTTGTGACAGTGGGTGTATCAGTGTTAGGGGTGTAAGCTTGTGACAGTGTGTGTATCAGTGTTAGGGGTGTAAGCTTGTGACAGTGGGTGTATCAGTGTTAGGGGTGTAAGCTTGTGACAGTGGGTGTATCAGTGTTAGGGGTGTAAGCTTGTGACAGTGTGTGTATCAGTGTTAGGGGTGTAAGCTTGTGACAGTGGGTGTATCAGTGTTAGGGGTGACAGCTTGTGACAGTGAGTGTATCAGTGTTAGGGGTGTAAGCTTGTGACAGTGGGTGTATCAGTGTTAGGGGTGTAAGCTTGTGACAGTGAGTGTATCAGTGTTAGGGGTGTAAGCTTGTGACAGTGTGTGTATCAGTGTTAGGGGTGTTAGCTTGTGACAGTGTGTGTATCAGTGTTAGGGGTGACAGCTTGTGACAGTGTGTGTATCAGTGTTAGGGGTGTAAGCTTGTGACAGTGGGTGTATCAGTGTTAGGGGTGACAGCTTGTGACAGTGGGTGTATCAGTGTTAGGGGTGTAAGCTTGTGACAGTGGGTGTATCAGTGTTAGGGGTGTAAGCTTGTGGCAGTGGGTAGGTTTTTTTCCATTTGCAGGGTGGTTTACAGATGCTCAGCAGGCAGCAAAGATCTTTTTCCCCAACTTTTAAGTTCATTGTTTAGGAAAAAGGAATAAATTCATATTTCTATTTCCATGATCATATCTTTATGGAACTTTGCTGTCTCTGACTCATCTCCGACCCAGGCTCTTATCATTAATCTTACTATGGACTGATTGATATGGTGCTGCATATTATGCTTTCCTTGAGCCCAGATAAATCATTTTCTCTGTCATTCGTCTTGAGAATTAAATGCACCAGGGAAACACAGAAGAACTTCAAATACACAAAGCAGAGTTATGAACTCAGTTGAGTAAATCAACTGAACCCAAACACAAGCTGCCGTAGAACAAGCAATCATGCCTTATCAAAGGCCGGATCATCACTGATTTCTAGTTTGAGCAAAACAGAAACAGGTTGCACCTTCCTTTAAGAAAAACTGGATTTACTTTCGAAAGTACACAAGGGACACATCTTTCCATTACAAAGTACAATTAGGAAAGCCAACAGTGTCTGATTGTTTTTTTTAAAGGAGTTCCAGGACCACAGATGAGGTCACTGAAAAAGTCTATTTAATTCAGAAAGCCCTGGAATGCGATTTTGATTACTGCTGGCTTGATTATTGATTAAATTACAGCCATTTAAAAAAATAAGTCAGCAATATTCTAAATAATTATTACAATAAATAATGGATTCAAATGATATCGAAATTAGCATGTTTTCGACATCACTTTCAAAATTCAAAATATTTCAGATTTGGTGTGTTTGGATCTCTGGGATTCTACAATGTCTTCTATACTTATTGAAACTGGCAAAGGTCTTCTCAACAGCATAATTTCGTGTGAATAATCATATAATCTCCTGGGGATAATCATATAATCTCCTGGGAATAATCATATAATATCCTGGGGATAATCATACAATCTCCTGGGAATAATCATATAATATCCTGGGGATAATCATACAATCTTCTGCGAATAATCATATAGTCTCCTGGGAATAATCATATAATCTCCTGGCTATAATCCTATAATCTCCTGGGAATAATCATATAATATCCTGGGGATAACCATATAATCTCCTGGGGATAATCATATAATCTCCCAGTGATAATTATATAATATCCTGGGGATAATCATATAATCTCCTGGGAACAATCATATAATCTTCTGGGAATAATCATATAGTCTCCTGGGAATAATCATATAATCTCCTGGGAACAATCATATAATCTTCTGGGAATAATCATATAATATCCTGGGGATAATCATATAATCTCCTGGGGATACTCATATATTAAATGGTAGTGAGGTAAAGTTTTTTTTAATCCTTGAGCAGCCAGGTGTTGGGCTGTCCCCCGAAAACTGCTTCGCCATCTCCCACCCCTCGCCCGCCTGTCCTCACTCTTCCACTGGCCACGACTTCAGACGAGTTCGGCGGAACATTCTGGAAGACCGCTCGTCTCCCGCTGCAACAACCTCTGCATCCACTTTATCTTTCCCAGAAAGCACCAAGGCCAGGGAGAGTGTCAGAGGGAGGCGATGGTGCGGAGAGAAGCAGCCTCGAGTTCAGCCCAGGCCACAGGGCAGAGGCAAACTGGTGCGTTTGGATCTCCAGGAGTTTTCCTTAGAAACACAATATTTTGAATGTCTCACAGATGTATCCTTTTTATTAACCCTCGTCTTTTTAACCGCCCTTAAAAAAACTGTCCTCGAGGATTGTAAACGTGCTTTATAATACGGTTGTTGTTTTTTGTTTTTATTTTTACATATTTCAGACACCATTGTGGAGTAATGATAATTGTTTTAATTTACATATCATACCAATTACATTATAGTTCAGATTGACTGTGAATTAATATCTTTAGTATTTCCATTCATAAAACAGATTCTTATTTTTGATAGTTATCTATATTATAAAATTCTTTTTTTTTTTTTGCAATAATCTTTACATTATTGTTTTTTTTTTTATCAGACACACAAATTCATGAAACCATTTTATTTTCTTATATTTCACACATAAAAGCTATTGCTCAGAAATACCTCAGGTGCACGTCAGATGTTTTTCTGTTTTTCTGATTCATATTCTATTTTAACTCAGTATAATATCTGTATTTTTTGCACAACATATCTGAATAATACAAACCATGCATCTTATATCGGTCACGATGGCGTGATCCCTCATGACGGAGGTTATCCTGCAGCCTGACATAGGTGGAGCCGCAATGACCTGCCAATCACTCGCACGATTCAATAAAAGATCTGCTTGGTCTCCATGGCGATACACAGTGACTGGCTCAGATCAGCGAATCGCTGTGGTCACACCCAGCAGCCCCGCCCAGTTTTTCGCCTGATGAAGCCTCCCTCGCTCGCTCGTCACTGGCTCAGATCCCTCTCTTTAAAAGGGCCGTGTCTGCAGAGGGGCCACTGGAGCCGGCCGGGTTAGCCCCGCCCTCAGCGAAGCTCATCCACGTCTCCCAGATTTCCTGCGTCTCTGTAAACACAGGGCAAATCCAGTGAAAGTGAGAGTGACTGCCTGTCAGACTGGCCTTGGCCCCATTTCAGAGGGAGCACAGCCTGAGCATACAGGACTAATGAAGCTGTCACCACAACCGCCATCATCCCCACGCACACACGCACAGGCACACGCGCACACACGCACACAGACACACACACACACTCTCACACTCTCACACACACGCACACAGACACACACACACACACACACACTCACATGCACAGGCACACGCACACACGCACACAGACACACACACACACACTCTCACACTCTCACACACAGACACACACACACACACACACACACTCACATGCACAGGCACACGCACACAGACACACACACACACACGCACAGGCACACACACACACACGCACACACACACGCACACAGACACACACAGACACACACTCACATGCACATGCACACACACACACACTCTCACACACACACACACGCACATACACACACACACATGCACACACACACATACACACACGCATGCACACACACATTCACAAACACTCACACACACACACTCACTCTCTCACACACATACACACACAAACACACACACGCATTCACAAACACTCACCCACACACACACACATACACACATGCGCGTGCACGCACAAACAGGCACAGACACACACACACAGACACATGCACACACGCATACACACGCACTACATACGTACACATACACACACGCGCATATGCACATGCACGCACACACACACACACACACACACCCTTTTTCTCGGCCTTTCCCAGTTTTCCTCTCTTCTTCTCATTTGGGTATCAGGACATCCATCTTTGTTTGGTTGACAGCCCGTCGGGGAGGGGAGGCTGGGACAGTGCAGCCCTAATGTTTCCCTGCAGAGAAAGCCAATGCCGCACAGTCCCAGATCACCCTCCCTAACACAGGCGAGTGCTCAGCATTCAAAAAAAATGTGAACAGCAGCAACGGCTGAGGTACTCACAGGTGGCACACGGCATGAACCAATTCATGAAGCAACTGCCACACCTGGATTAATAATTATGAGAAACATTCAGACCTTTAACCTAATCTTAAACCAATATTCAAATCAAAATTTAAAATTTACAAAAAACAGATTTCATAAAAAAATTCACAGGGATCTGCAAAAGGGTTTGAGTTAAATGGTTTGATAGGTATGTGATAAGGGTACAGTATCTGCAGAGCCACAGTGCTCACATTACAGCGCTTGTGACTCGCAGCAGTCGCGGGTGGGCTCTGGCTGTATGGGCCTTCCTTATTCTGGGCTCTGGCTGTATGGGCCTTCCTTATTCTGGGCTCTGGCTGTATGGGCCTTCCTTATTCTGGGCTCTGGCTGTAGGGGCCTTCCTTATTCTGGGCTCTGGCTGTACGAGCCTTCCTTATTCTGGGCTCTGACTGTGCGGGCCTTCCTTATTCTGGGCTCTGGCTGTACGGGCCTTACTTATTCTGGCCTCCGGCTGTACGAGCCTTCATCATTCTGGGCTCTGGCTGTACAGACCTTCCTTTTTCTGGCCTCTGGCTGTACAAGCCTTCCTTATTCTGGGATCTGGCTGTACGGGCCTTCCTTATTCTGGGCTCTGGCTGTACGGGCCTTCCTTATTCTGGGCTCTGACTGTGAGGGCCTTCCTTATTCTGGGCTCTGGCTGTACGGGCCTTACTTATTCTGGCCTCCGGCTGTACGAGCCTTCATCATTTTGGGCTCTGGCTGTACAGACCTTCCTTATTCTGGCCTCTGGCTGTACAAGCCTTCCTTATTCTGGGCTCTGGCTGTACAGGCCTTCCTTATTCTGGGCTCTGACTGTACAGGCCTTCCTTATTCTGGGCTCTGGCTGTACGGGTCTTCCTTATTCTGGGCTCTGACTGTGCGGGCCTTCCTTATTCTGGGCTCTGGCTGTACAGGCCTTCCTTATTCTGGGCTCTGGCTGTACAAGCCTTCCTTATTCTAGGCTCTGGCTGTACGGGCCTGCCTTATTCTGGCCTCTGGCTGTACGAGCCTTCCTTATTCTGGGTTCTGGCTGTATGAGCCTTCCTTATTCTGAGCTCTGGCTGTACAGGCCTTCCTTATTCTCCTTGTTATTGAAGTCTCGAGAGCCATGCCACACGGCTTGAAGTTGTCTGGTTTGAGTTAGCATGGTCCACGCAAGGGAGCTAATGCTGTTTCCCCATCACAGCTTCATGGTTAATGTGATTTCGTTAACTCGAACCAGGCGCGCTCAGTGTAATTGCATTATATTCCATTAATTTACACTACGTACTGCACGCCAGCTAAGTCTTTTTTCAAAACCCCTACACGCCATGGTTTTTTACGGAACACAAAAGGCACATCCTCTTGAAAATTACCGTGCTGCTCTTCGTCTCACCTCTCTGCATGAATAATTAAAGGAATTCAGTTGAATACAGATTAATAATAAGAGTCATTCTAAAGATGAGGGAATAGGCAAATCTGCCTTTGCTTCCAAGCAGGAGTTTTAAATGTCTTCTTCGCCCCCTTCTGTAAATGGATATTCATCATATTTGCAGTTTGCTAAACAGGGTGAGGGTCCTTATGACGCATTCCCAGGCAGCCTCCCATCCATGTACACACCAGGCCTATCGCTGCTTACCTGCCAAAATCAGGAGATTTAAGCGGTACGGCTGCTTTGCCGATTGCCTGTTGTTATGGACTTGTCATTAAGCGGTCCACCTTGTACAGTTCCCCCCTGTTCAGCCACCGTTCAGCCCCATCAGTCTACGGAAACCTCGTGCTCAGCGGAGTAGTCACCTCCTCGTGTGGCCTTTCTTCAGTTCTCTGTGTTTACGCGTGTCATCCTTTACTCTTCGCAGACATTTTGAGACGGGCAGGTGGTAGATTGCGTTTGCCACGGTAACTGCAGCCGCAGTGTTTACGGCGAGAGTCCGCTGAGCCCCGAGCGACAAAGGAGGCGGTTTACTGAGATCTATCAACCAATTACAGAGGTCAGGAACTCACGTAAACATTTAGAGAAAGAGAAATACTCGGGTCTCGTCTTCTCCCTTCATTTACTCCAAGAAGCTAATACAACAAATGTTCTCCGGACATTAATCCAGACTTTGGAGTCTGTCTATGATAACTACGATTTTGTTACGTTTGGCAAACACGCCCAATAAAAGGAATTCATTGTGCTTATTCAGGCTCGTCTGAAAGTTTTACACGTAAAGCAAAGCTCTGGAGTGGTAAATGTGTCAGAGTGCAGCAGCTAAAATAAGAAAATAAAATGCTAGTCACTGCACAGATTTGTGGCATCAGCATGCTAACAGGAAAAGTTAGCTCAACAGAACTTGGTTTTAAAAAAAAATAATAATCTGCAAGTAAGCTTAAAATGGTACATGCTTAACTATTAAAAGTGTGAAAATCTCCATGCATCGGCGTTCCATCTAGGGGGACAGCTCACTGCAAATACGACGAGCTTCCTCTTAGATGACACCGGCGGTTGCGGTCACGTCCACGGGTTGCTCGAGAGCATGCGCGATCTGGAAGTGAACGCTCGTAAAAAGTGATGACTCACCATATTTAAAAAAAAACCCCCGAATAGTGTCGCTGACACGACGCAGTCCCGTGATTCACCGCCTTCCGCACGACCCTGTTCCCCGCGTCGCCGAGACCGAGTGAGTTTGATTTGTTTGAAAGCCGATGAATTAGTGGCAGAGGCCCGCCGGCTCGCCGGCCCGCGTCCGTATTTTGTGTTTTCGTTTTCCCATGAAGCACTTGTTTTTTCTCTCCCCGCAGAAGAGGACTGTCTGGCCTCTCTCTGTGGTTCTACTCGGTCGTTTGTTTCAGTGAGTGACAGGTGGGCTAAGAGAGGGGAAGCCGAAGGAGAGACATGTACCCCCAGCACAACGGCTAGCGCTGCTAGCAGGCCTGTGACTGACCCACCCTTTTACATGCTCCCGGCTAACATGAGCCAGATGTGCTAGCCTGCTGAGAAACAACCTAGGAAAGAGCAATTTCTCTCGCTCGTTAATGCGTCTGCGCGTGTGTGTGTGCATGTGTGTGTGTGTGTGTACGTGTATGCGTGTGCGTGTGTGCGTATGTGTGTGTGCATACATGCACGTGCATGTGGGTGTGTGTGTGTGTGCGCGTATGTGTGTGTGTGTGTGCCTGCCGTGGTCTGGTTGTGATGGGAGCACTGGTTTTGCATGGCAGCGGTATTTTTTAAAGCTTTTCCTCTTCAGTTTGGAGCACCCAATCCTGCTCACACAGCAACGCTCATCGCAAGCTCTGCTGTCCAATCAGGCAGCGCACGTCACACTGTACAGCCAACCACGTGTCGCCCTGAGGGGCTGCCAGCCACAGCGGGCACTGGCTGGTCTAGAACTGGCACGAGACTGCGGGGCGCGTCTATGTATTAGAACAGTGCCATAACAGGGTGAGCCGCCCAGCAGCCCGTGTGGCACTAGTTTCGGTTAAATAATTACACCACAGGAAGATAAACGCACAGCAACCTGGGGGGTGAAGCAAGCTATACTGCCCCCACCAGCTGGGCCATATCTTAAAGGAATGCACTCTCGGTGTGATTGACAGCCCTGAGGAGATAAAGCGTTACTCTGAGAACACTTCGGTTTCAGCTATGACAACATAGCTGAATGAAAACCAGCCATCTCATATGAAAACGAAGTTGGAATCTCATAGGGAAAGGAAGTTGGAATCTCATATGAAAGGAAGTTGGAATCTCATATGAAAAGGAAGTTGGAATCTCATATGAAAAGAAAGTTGGAATCTCATATGAAAAGGAAGTTGTAATCTCACAGAAAAGGAAGTTGGAATCTCATATGAAAAGGAAGTTGGCATCTCATGAGAAAAGGAAGTTGGAATCTCATATGAAAAGAAAGTTGGAATCTCATATGAAAAGGAAGTTGGATTTTCCTTTCTTGCACCTACACATCCCAGTATTTCCTGCCATTGTCCACATTAGAGACCCGCCCAGGCTGTGATGTCACAACCTTGGCCTGCCACTCATAGGGACTGAGATGCACTTACCAATAAAAGGCTGATTTACACATACATAATTAAAAACTAAAATCAGTAAACCAGTGAAATGTTGGCTGCAATCACCTATCCGACTGCAATTACCATGTGACAAGAAGTTAAAATCCAGTTAGAAACTGGCACTATCCACTTTATCCAAATTATTTAAAAAAAAACATGAGATAAAGGCCAGCATTTAATTTCTGTGTTAGACTGATATGGTACTGAATTTTGGCAAAAATAGCAAAAAGTGTACAGGTTTCTACACATGAAATGAAAGTAAGAGCAATTTATGTTTCAAATGCGTCATACCCTGCAATGTGCATCTCTCAGTGTACACTAAAGCTTTAAAAAAGAATATTTTTGCAAAACAATGTACACATTTATTGGCTTCACAAAAAAACTTTTCTTTTCACAATTTTTGCTGCTTTTTGTTACATAACTAAAAAGCATGCATCATCCATTGTGTACTTTGAGTAATGCACACTTGTAAAATGTAATGTAACATATTAATTTTCATTTTGGGAAAAGCTTCATTTTAGGAAATAAGGTCACCAATATTTTTTTTTTCCTTTACTAACAAACTGTAGTTAACTATTCAAAGGCTGACATACATTGTTGTAATTATAACTGAGATGTATACATAAAAGCAAATTGCTTAAGTATAAATAGCACTTTAAAAAAAGAAGTTGGAATAATCAGGTACTTAACTTGCCATACCCACTGACAAAACTGTATTTCATAACCACTCTACAACAGAAATAAATTGTAAATGGCATCATCATTGCATTACAGTATATTTTACATTATACATTACATTATAGAATATTTACAGTACAGTACATTACAGAATATTTATCCATATTCACAGCAGAATCAAAGTTTTTAAAACAATTTAAAATGTTTCAAAAAATCCCTTGATTGAAAGGCAAAGTAAGCAAGTCAGGGCTATAGCTTTAGTTACATCACACGACCCGTGTAAGTTACACAGCCTGGCTGTACACGTGCTGTATGTCGCACCTTCCACGCCCGACATGCAGCACATGTGCAAAAGCCTTCCATCAATGTTCCCGCCTTCCTCGTCGCCCTGGGTGGCTGTGCGCATCAGATAAGGCTTCTCAAGCGAATTAAAAGGAGCAGGAGCAGGCGGAGGGAGAGACAGGGTGGGAGGAGAGGGAGAAAGCGTTAACTGAAACGGAATGCTTGGAGCAGGGGAGAGCTGGGCCGGGAGATGGGCACGGGTCCCAGCTGGCTGGGACTTCAAAGCCGGCCGGGGTTCCTGGGTCCTCCGCCACACCTGCAGGCGGTTAGGACCCGGCGTCATCACTCAGGGGCGTGGAGGAGGCCTTGCCCTTTGCCAGGGACCCCCCCTCCCGAAGAGATGAGAGCCCCCGGCCCCCCCCCCGCAGCCCCCCCAGGCCCCCGGTCTTCCCCACACAGCCCCCCCCTCCAGGCCCCAGGGCCCAGCCCCCCCAGGCCCCCCAGGCCCCCGGGCCTCCCCCCACAGCCCCCCCAGGCTCCCCAGGCCCCAGGTCCTCCCC
Organism: Anguilla pacifica; assembly: GCA_039654925.1. Taxonomy (NCBI): domain Eukaryota; kingdom Metazoa; phylum Chordata; class Actinopteri; order Anguilliformes; family Anguillidae; genus Anguilla; species Anguilla pacifica. The sequence goes on from CM077294.1 coordinate 45,074,568, forward strand.
CCACATCCCCCCCAGGCCCCAGGGCCCACGCACGCCCCAGGTCCTCTGCGTTCGCCCCACAGAGACGCGCAGTGGGTGGCCCCCACGGCCCCGCCTGCCACGGGGCATTAAGGGTCCGCACCTGTCCCAGGAGCAGCGGCGGGAAAGCCCAGGAGGCCGAGCGCCATCGTCACAGATAACCACGGCAACCGCCGAGAGGGCCCCCGGAGCGGGATCCGCTACCGAGCCGCCGCTAACGTGTCGCTAACGTGTTGCTAACGCAGCTGAATTTGCGCATTGGCGCGCGGCTACAGTAGCCTAATCGCTTACGCGCAACGGGCGCGCCGCGCGGGGATCTGCCGCCCTCTCGACCCCTTTCACCCCGCACGGAAAACGGGCGGGAAACTACACACGCCGCCGCCGCCGCCCCCTTGTTTCGGGGCGAAAGGTAAATAAGGGGCTTTCCTTTCCTCTAAAGAACAGGGAGGCAGAGGCTTACACCGCTAAATAAACAGTTGCGCGGCTTAGCTCATAATCAGGTACACAGCTATAACAATGTCAAGGCCAGCGATTCAAGAGGCTAATCCCATTCCTTCCCCTTAGCTTCACTTGGGCCAGAGCCTGCAAGCCTGCTGTCTGGGGCCGGCTTTCACTGCAGGGCCCTCAGCATGCCCTGATCCCAAAGGGACATGACAGCTATGCTGACCCAGCACTTTCCCAGAGCAGCCACTGCAGACGGCCCGCTGAGGATTATTATGTTAAGAGTTAAACCACACCTACAGCTTCATCACTGCACAACTAATGCTTACAACACTAGCTGTGTGTTTTGTGAGGGACAACCATGTGCTATATTTTGGAGCTGCTTGTTTTTTGCATGATAATTTGTTGAATTCTGAGTACTCGCTTTAACACTGATCATTTTGTTCATAGGACAGTAAACTGTTAGTTTTGTTTCTGATCCGCTGTGTACACCAACAGAAAATAATTTAAAGTATCGCATTCAGTGCTACTTCAACTCAAGTTTATATGAGCTCAATAAGTATCACATACTCAGAGTAAAACATTTTTTCATAATCATTTAACGGTCACCACTTTACTGTGTGCAAACTGTGAAAGATTCTCCTCTGCTTATATCTCACCAGTCATTTTTTCATGCTTCTCAAACACGCACAACAAAATCTTCAGTATAAAACTAACTCTAATACTTTCAACTCTAATAGTGTACATGTGATCCATAGGGCTGATTTAACACTGAGCACTTTCACTGTGCGGTAGAACAGAGATAGTACTGCTCGACTGACAGGGAGGGGCTGTGTCCCCAGCCATCAGTCCAGAAGACAAGCAGAAAGGTTCAAATGTGGAATTAAGAGACAGGATAACTCAATGAGGTTCAGTACAGAATGAACTCCTTAGATGAGAACGGCAAATGCAAAGATGTTGTTCTTAATTTTTCCTCCCCAAGAAAATTGCCCAGGACACAGCAAGACGACTGTTTGCCCCCTGTGTAAAAAACGACCAACGGGCCGACCGCCTGTGTTTGGGGGGGGGGGGGGGGGGGCGACGTCACCCACGCGGCGGTGCCAGTCGAACCCGTATCCGGCGATCTCCTCTGTGAATGAGCCCCTGTTGATATTTCTGCTCAGATTGCTATGGGACATGCTAGCTAATCACTCCTGGGTAAGCAGAGTGCGCGGTGTATTGGGAGCTGAATGAGGGGATTTGGCGTGTTGGAGCGGATCAGTGCTGTGCGATAACGCCGTAGCATTAGCCCGCAGGCATGGCGCAGCTCTCGCTCGCCACCCCGCAGTGCACTTCCTGCACAGGAAGTTGTGGGAAATCCTTTCCAGCGCTCCGCTCACCGATACGTGATCCCAGAGTGCAGGGGAACTATAATTCACCGCAGGGGCTGAGCTCCTTTAATACCACAAGTTTCATACGCAGGCGTTTCTTTCTTTATCTAAAGACCACCAAAACCGCAGTGTTACTAGCAGACCCTAACCAATGGAACCTGTTCAGACTGGTGTACCAGCCCACAGAGCCACACAGACAAGGACAGGAACGATGCACACGTTTATCGCAAGCCACAACACTGTCGCAGTCGCTGTCGCCATTGTGGTTGCTGTTGCTGTTCTGGTTGCCGTTGTTGTGGCTCTTGCTGTGTTGGTTGCCATTGTTGTGGCTCTTGCTGTGTTGGTTGCCGTTGTTGTGGCTCTTGCTGTTCTGGTTGCCATTGTTGTGGCTCTTACTGTGTTGGTTGCCGTTGTTGTGACTCTTACTGTGTTGGTTGCCATTGTTGTGGCTCTTGCTGTGTTGGTTGCCGTTGTTGTGGCTCTTGCTGTGTTGGTTGCCGTTGTTGTGGCTCTTACTGTGTTGGTTGCCATTGTTGTGGCTCTTGCTGTTCTGGTTGCCGTTGTTGTGGCTCTTACTGTGTTGGCTGCCATTGTTGTGGCTGTTGCTGTTTTGGTTGCCGTTGTTGTGGCTGTTACTGTGTTGGCTGCCATTGTTGTGGCTGTTGCTGTTTTTGTTGCCGTTGTTGTGGCTGTTACTGTGTTGGCTGCCATTGTTGTGGCTGTTGCTGTTTTGGTTGCCATTGCTGTTGCTGTTCTGGTTGCCGTTGTTGCGGCTCTTGTACTTTCTGTGTGCATGCCAGGTCCGCCGGCCGGCTAAACCGCTCCCACCAGCCCTCCGCCTGCAGCCGGCACCACAACCACGCCGCCCCCTCGCAAACGGCCATTACAAAATTACAAGTAAGTCTTCAGCACATACCCTGACTCACTAAAGATTTGTTCCTATGGTCCAGAGCACGATAACCCTGATGGACAGTGGGTACTGATGAATCACCATCAAAATAACGCTAGACTTATGACTGGTGCTTAGCAAATTCCGCAGGATGACCTCTTCCTGAGCAATATCGCAGAACTCTGTTTTCCTGTAAGACGTGAGCGCAGGATGTTGCTGTGGCCTGTTCTGAGCACGCCTCCGTTTCCAGTCTCTCTCCAATCACATCACACATGACTGGGATGAGCTGGCGTGCCGAAGCCTCTCTGAGCACCGCTGACATTCCTGCTCGTGAGAAAATACTGGGCTAATCCCTATAGGTGACGTGTTTACTTAGTCACCATTAATCTGCATGCACCCTGAGGCGCGGCTAACGCTTGTGTATCAGTTGCTAAAATACACCTTTAGCCCAGAGTTGCTTTAGCCCTGGGCTTCCCACTCAAGCCCGGGAACGCTGGAGATTGGCCGGCATTTCAGTATCATTTAAACCAATAAAGGGGTAGCTCACTTTCTGGGTTTCTGTTTTTATATCCTTTCGGGTTAAATGTACATTTTTGATTGGCCCTGACAGTTTTTGTGTGCGATAAAGGATATTTGAGATATTTACAGAAGCTTCTGATGACCTGTTGGCTTTACAATGGCTGGAACTGGGGCATAACTCACACTCATAGTCAGTATGGGGGGAATGAAACTCAAAAGAAAAATAATATACATCAGCAGTGCCGACCAATATTACATCTCAAATTAAGACAACAAAAAGGACCAGGACGTACATCGCCCAAGATATTTCGGGTAGTGTTGAAACAAAGTCTTAGCGGTAAAGAGCTTGGCAGCCTGACCTGTACGCTCTGTTCTTTGAGCACCTCCAGGCAGACAGAACAGCTCCTGGGGTCTGCTCATAAGAGTGAGTGTGCAGGGTCTCCTCATAAGAGTAAGTGTGTAGGGTCTCCTCATAAGAGTGAGTGTGTAGGGTCTCCTCATAAGAGTGAGTGTGTAGGGTCTCCTCATAAGAGTGAGTGTGCAGGGTCTCCTCATAAGAGTGAGTGTGTAGGGTCTCCTCATAAGAGTGAGTGTGCAGGGTCTCCTCATAAGAGTGAGTGTGCAGGGTCTCCTCATAAGAGTGAGTGTGCAGGGTCTCCTCATAAGAGTAAGTGTGCAGGGTCTCCTCATAAGAGTGAGTGTGCAGGGTCTCCTCATAAGAGTGAGTGTGCAGGGTCTCCTCATAAGAGTGAGTGTGTAGGGTCTCCTCATAAGAGGGAGTGTGCAGGGTCTCCTCATAAGAGTGGGTGTGCAGGGTCTCCTCATAAGAGTGAGTGTGTAGGGTCTCCTCATAAGAGTGGGTGTGCAGGGTCTCCTCATAAGAGTGGGTGTGCAGGGTCTCCTCATAAGAGTGAGTGTGTAGGGTCTCCTCATAAGAGTGGGTGTGCAGGGTCTGACTGGGAGTTGGACACTAGAGGCGCCAAAACCTCCAATAGAAGAGTTTCCATCAACAAAAATCAACGCTTCTCAAAAAAAGAGTGCAGTGCATTTGGGATCAGTTATCAGGTGGTCATCTTTCTTTACAAACACATCAGCTAGTGGAGGTCTTTTATCAGGACCTTGACTAGTTGAATATTGTGTTATTGCGATACATGACTGCTATCCAAAACTGCACCCTCAGTAGAGGGTGATGTGAAAGTCTCTGAAGACTGGAAACGGTGGCCAGGCTCACAGGATTAGGCGAGAGTCACTGGCCTCTTTCCGTTAAACTAGATTACCGTCCGGCTGAAGGAAAAAATGACACGTTCGACAGCGTGACTCAGCGTTACCCTGTTCTCATAAGCCGGCTCATTATAGTGATCGAATAATGTGTTTGCGCCCGTTGAACTGCAGCGACCGTAGGGGTAGCCAGCAAGGCTGGCCATAATCCAGCCTTTTCCTGTAATCAGAGGCTTGTGGGCACCCCGGACGGAGGTCATCAGACAGCTTGGGCAGACAGACCCCGGGACAGAACAGTCTAGACGCACGCCCCAGTCTGTGAACACAGCTAGAGTAATTTCCGACTGGCTTTTTTTTTTTTTTTAAATCCAAAATAGTGTATGCTGCTGGCTCAGCTACCCTTTGCTAGGGGGAGTGGCTTAGTGTTCTAGGGGGTGTGTCTTTTGGTGCTAGGGGGTGTGGCTTTGAGTGCCGTTGGTGTGTCTTTGGGTGCTGGGGGTGTGTCTTTGGGTGCGAGGGGGTGTGGCTTTGGGCGCTAAGAGGTATGGCTTTAGCTGCTAGGAGGTTTGTCTCTGGGTGCTAGGCAGTGTGGCTTTGGGTGCTAGGGAGTATGGCTTTGGGTGCTGGGTGTGTGTTTTTGGGTGCTAAGGGGTGTGGCTTTACGCACTGGGGGGTGTGGTTTTGGGTGCTAAGCGGTGTGGCTTTATGCACTGGGGGTGTGGTTTTGGGTGCTAAGGGGTGTGGCTTTACGCACTGGGGGGTGTGGTTTTGGGTGCTAAGGGGTGTGGCTTTAGGCGCTGGGTGTGTGGTTTTGGGTGCTAAGGGGTGTGGCTTTAGGCACTGGGGGGTGTGGTTTTGGGTGCTAAGGGGTGTGGCTTTAGGCGCTGGGTGTGTGGTTTTGGGTGCTAAGGGGTGTGGCTTTAGGCACTGGGGGGTGTGGTTTTGGGTGCTAAGGGGTGTGGCTTTAGGCACTGGGGGGGTGTGGTTTTGGGTGCTAAGGGGTGTGGCTTTAGGCGCTGGGTGTGTGGTTTTGGGTGCTAAGGGGTGTGGCTTTAGGCACTGGGGGGTGTGGTTTTGGGTGCTAAGGGGTGTGGCTTTAGGCGCTGGGTGTGTGGTTTTGGGTGCTAAGGGGTGTGGCTTTAGGCACTGGGGGGTGTGGTTTTGGGTGCTAAGGGGTGTGGCTTTAGGCACTGGGGGGGTGTGGTTTTGGGTGCTAAGGGGTGTGGCTT